>DWDW01002634.1:0-10026 GCA_018245635.1 Mimoniades versicolor eupheme
GGAGGAGTGTGAAGTTGCACGTGAGGGTTGTATGCCCAGGGCACTCAATGCCTCTGCCTACCCGTGACGGAACTGGCGTGAGAATATAATAATGTACGCGGAGTCAATATCGACCAAGGTATAATTCATCTTTCTTACAATGCTACACTGCGTGGCGTCCTGACGACTGGCCGCGGCGCTGACTTCATCCCCCTGTACTTCATACGAAGGGTCTGTACAGTGACTACAATTTTGTATGAATGTTTTTTTTATTATTATGTGACGTTATTTATTAATTTATTTTAGATTTACCAACAATTGCTACATTACTACCAACTTAATCTAGTAACATGCACAGTAATAAAAGCTAAATATACAATCAGTTACAGGTAAACACTACATGCGTTATAACATACGTACGTACATATTGTGTTGATGTTAAACTAAATAATTTGTATAGATATAACCTACATATTAGTGATCTATAATTCTAATTTGTAATTTTTCTACATAAAAGTGTACGAAATTGGTCTTATCGGAATCCGTACAAACGTGACGTGTATTTTTTCTTCATAAAAAACATAAAAAAGGGGCGATCATTACACATAATGCATGTACTCCACATTAGAATAACACACGTAACGAGGTACCGAGTGAAAGGAAGACCGCAGGTGAATACGAAGCAGATTGCCAATCGAAATACAAAATAACATGAGGTTGAAAGTAGGTAGCTGGTGTTGAACAGTAACGAGCATGCAGCTAGCAGCAGCGAGCACCACTCGCGACCATCCCACTGTAACTATGTAGACATTTGACTGATCCCACACCTTATGAGGCGCTCAACCCCCGCGTGGGACGATGCCATTCAGCCGCTACTGTAGCATCTGTTGTACTGTTTAGTTCCGAATGACTTTATAATATTCCTTATATCCCATTCCACTCAATCGCCTGGTGGCCCTCGGTCGTGCAGCATAAATCTCTTCAGGCGCGCGGTGGCGCGAAAACGTTCGGCTCAGATGAAACTGTCATGCACAAGATGGATGCCCGGCCGATACTCGCGTGTATCGGAGATATGATACGCCGAAAGGCTTGCTCTGTAAGAACATACCAATCACTTGCTAAGATTTTGGGTGTGGTGGGAATTATCGTTTTAGTCTGTCGGCTGGGTTCTGGTTATTGAATCCGTTTGCGTATTTGTAATTGATTCTGTTGGGCTATTTGTGAGTGAGAGGGTTTATCTATGTTTGAACTAGTTAGCTTATTAGTAATTAAATCAGTTGGGCTATTTCCAATGTAATCCTTTGGTGGATTCGGTTGAGTATAAATAGGTCAATATTGGTTTATTTGTGATGGAGTAATTTGTCTTATTAAGTTAAATCAGCTGACTTACTTGTAATTAAGTATTAAGGCTTGAGTATCTACTTGTATTAAAATTATGTGGTATCTATCGTAAAATAAGGTATTTGTACTACGAGTATATATGCAAACCCAGTTTAATACTGATAAAGTAATGCCTGAAAAAGTAAAAAAAGTAGCATCACGCCTGTAATCGCCGAAGAGGTAGGCAGAAGAATGTAGAACACTCCCACATTTCACCAGTTACTTTTAAGTAAGTTAAGAGTTTAATTGGAACGACTCAGCCTTTGGCGATCGGTTTAGATGGAGTTCTGTGATATGACACATATTGGGTATGTTGCACAAATACTCAAGGACAAGCCGAAAAATACATTCGCACATATGTACATACGCGTATGTCAAAAATGCGGATGAAATTCTATGTGTTAGTTATCATTTCACAGATTGTTTCGTCACAATACGACGCGATATGAATGAGGTATTTTTTGTGTTTTATCTTATGTTATTTAAAATTTCCAAACTATTTCGTATCATGAATACACATAGTATCTATAGGTTTAACTACTGACACCCAATAAGGGCTGTAGGACTACTCATGGTCTGAAATAAAGACTATTATTGAATCTGAACACTTTTTTCCAAGGTATAGTTTAACAGCTACACGTACACATGTATCGCTAACATTATTTTATTCACAAAAAAGAAGTTATTTTACTTACGTGCTTATTTAATGTTCAAGGACATTCAATAATTCTTTATTTAAAATATCATAATGTAATGTTTTGATGTTTGATTTCCAATGTTCAAAATATTGAAGTATTTTTTATAAACAGTCGATAATATCGAAATCGTACATTCGTAAGTTAGCTCTACTTTAATCAACAATTTAATTATCACAGTTTCATTATTTTTTTACTGTGATTAATTATTACAATTTAATTACTATTAACTCAGTTATAAAGCTCGCGTTTCTAACTTCCATTATAGCCAGACGTATGTATATTTAGAAAGGAGGTTCATGCAGTCTATTTTGGGCGATGAAGTTCTAGTATTAATCCGGCTGGTGTATAACGGTCATAAATACACGAGCAACGTCGAACTTGGAGTCACTTCCACGTAAGTTATTTAATAATTCTCTAGACTAGACCAATGACCAACTTAGAACTAGATACGACAATGTTTATAAAGTACCTACATACTGTAATTATTATCTCGTATTCACGCAATCTACGACAACATGTTCTAAAGTATTCAACTATAGTATAAAAATGTTCGAAACCGAAAAAAATATAAAGCGTAATTAATTATGAACTTATGTAGAACTCAATGTTGTGATTTGTATATGGAGATCTTGTTTAATAGAAGATGGTTTAACATTGTGTTACTCTGGACCACATTGACGGAAGAGCGGGTGCGGTAGGAGCTAGTACGAGTGGCGAGTAGGTGAACTGCTGGGTGAGTGTTGAACATTTGTTAACATTGAATCCTAAGGGTTACCTACATATGTTTAAACGAGTAGCACTGAGATCGAAGCATGGCGGAGGTGCGGTTAATGATGTTTGTCATTCATGTTGCTATTTCATCAATATATTATTATCATAATATCATTCACGTTTAAGGCGTGTTAAATTTGTTAACTACCGTTTCCAGTCAAATTAACTATAACTATATGATGTTTAAATTGTCGGTTGGTCCGTCCGTCTCTCGCTTAA
The DNA here is from genome assembly GCA_018245635.1 of Mimoniades versicolor eupheme. Classification (NCBI taxonomy): domain Eukaryota; kingdom Metazoa; phylum Arthropoda; class Insecta; order Lepidoptera; family Hesperiidae; genus Mimoniades; species Mimoniades versicolor. The sequence continues at coordinate 3,048 of DWDW01002634.1, forward strand.
TCCGTCGTCTTAGAACGAGCACTGAATCATATCTAAGAGGATTTTGTTCTATCTTCGGAATTTCAACGTAACAGCGACATTTGTTTAAACTTAACGTTTATCAAGAGCTACTTCGGAAAATCATTCTCTTATACATACATACACATCTTCACGCCAGGTCCCTTGCGGGGCAGAGAGCATTATATAATTATATAACCTAAATATTTATTACAAGGTATAGTACAGTACAGAGATTTTTAAGGAGCCATTCCTGTTGTGAAAAAACCTTGTCCATTATATTCAGTGTTCATGATTATCTAGTGACGGTTTTAATTAACATTTGTGACACGATTATAGCGGACTCGGCGGATTATGACATGAACGTTTTTCATGGGCATCGAAGCTCCGGGCTGTGGCTATAACCTTTGCTATTCCTCTGTAACACATCAGTACACACACATAGGTAATCGGGAAACGTTCTCCTGTACAAACTCAAAGTCGGATTGAAAGAGTCTGCAAATAAATTACCTTAAAGTCGCGCGCCGCCCGCGGACGGCAACTTATTTAATAACTCCATAATCTCCACTCCTTCCTTTTCGCTTTAATCCCGGCTTTGAACATCGCCCTCCAGCTGCGTAGCAGTTTGTGTTGAAGTCCGTAGACCGGGCTGTGCGACGTTGAGTCATGATGGTAACTGTAACTGTAAAAATATATGAAAAATCCAGCTTTGTGGGTGTATGAAACAAACAAATTTGTGTATATTTTAAAGAGTGATAATTGTACAAGTATGAGTAGTTTAGCTGCTCTGTGCAGATACAGATATTTGTTACTCTGTGCTTTCAGCCCACCCTATAAGGGACCTGTAGTGATATGCTAATCATAATCCTTATTTCTTGCAAGTGCTTTTTCCTGACATTTCTCTGCTTTATTTGTAAATTTTGATATTACACATACAAATAAAAATTCGTAGTTGCATTCCAGCCTACCATCTCCCCGGTGCCCTTCAACGGAGACATATTAGATTTGTTCCCTTCATCTCATGGCATGTGCCAGGCCAACGCGCGCCGATGAATGTTTTATCGAGTTATCCGCTAGGGGGCGTCTATCCAATCGGTATTGAAAATATTTGCCATCATTAACCCTGTTTGATATTTTATGTCTTGGTTACATTCCGTAATGGGAATTTATTGAAATTTCAATGGTGTAGAAACGTAATTAGTAAAAGAAGAAATTTGTCAATTTTTTACTACCGATAATGAAACCTGGCTTATTAATTGGTATTTCGCTTTCCTTAAATTACCTACTAGTCAAATCGAAGTAAAACATTTCGCTTTTGTAAATAAACTGTAAAGCAGCCTTGCCTATCTTTGCAACTAACAAAATGGGTACCAATTTTCTGAACTTTTACAATTGAAATTGTAATTTTTACAATTGGTTATTTGTGTAGGTCCTTGACCGCGTCCTGGCGGGCAGACTTTAAAATTAATTATTTTTTACGACCTTAATTTTAATGTTATATTAAATTAAATTTCCTAAGACATTAACAAATTAATATTTTAATATTGTGTCTAATAACAGATTTAATAGATGCCGAGGATTGGGAAAACAATACTATACGTACTTTTAATTAGTAATCAAGATGGGGCGTAAACGTAACTTGTGAAACGAGGGTGTGCGCTGTACTACACCACTGCCCACTCCTACAGGTATAATAGGTATGATATTGCATGTTCTTTGGTGCTCAATAAGATGCCGCTTGTACAGAAAGAACGTGAAAGCTTAATTACTAATATTAAAATGAAACAGTCTGTATTTTTGCGTCCAGTTCGTTGGCTCTCAAGAGCCGTCTTTCTGTTGCTATGAAGAATTGTTTAAAATACATAAAATACATCCATTGTTTAAAATACATGTGTATTACCCGCATGCCTGTTGTGCGGATAGTGGACATAAGCCCCTCCTGGGAAGCTCTACGTCCAACCGCGGACTGACACAGGCTGAGGATGATGATAACAATAGGAACTTCTATTCTACTTTGTATGTACGTTATTATTATTCATTTGTATGAATAAAGCGTCGATTTATTCTTACCTGTTATTTAAACATTATTTAAGACCTTACGAACGTGACGCTAGCTGTTGTAGAAGAAGGCTGTACTTGTCAGAAGTGTGCAGGAAGATAAACAGTCGGTGCATTTGAATGTGACTTCTATTGTGATTTTCTTAAAACTTACCTGCCTGTACGTACATTACAAAATATATAAACAAAACTGATTATTTTCAGTATATCATAATTATTATTCATGTATCTACAAATTAATTACAGTTTTATGTGTTATCGAATACAGTGTTATCAAGACAGAGGACCACAACTGCAGTGTCTCGCGCTGACCCGATTTGTTTTCTGAAGGTGTATGTACATGAAAGTAATATACAAGAAATATTATGAACGTTGGCAGATCTGCCGAGTTTAAACTGTAGCAGCACACAATGTGTCTGTTACCGTTCTTTGATTGATCTTCTAAGCCCCACATTCACTGCATACTGGTACTGCTTATTCTGTTTCTGATGCTAAAAATATATGCTTGCGTTCTTGTTTCTCTTTGGAGAACGTAGTGTAACATAACGTAACAAAGTTGTATTCTAGTTCACAATTGAGCGATGCAACATTGACCATCATAAGATGAGCTTTGTATACAGTACTGTGCACTGCAGTAACGCGTCAACGCTGGGTGGGTAGCTCCTCATTAGCCGCTTGCATAAAACCAACAGCGAATTGTTTCCAAGTTGTTGAGCTCGCTTAGTTACAACCTTGTTATCCATTCACGGCTGTGCATTGTTTGCTGCCCGTCATCACATTATCATAAACACGAGAAGTTGCCCTCAAAGGCGGTTAATGAAGGAACTTCGCGTCACGACGTCTTGTAGTGAGCCGCGGCGTCTATCGTCGCGGCGCGTCCGCTAACATGTTGTCAATCAGTGTTCTCACGTTTCTAAACACCGGTAGCCTACTGCTATTATTATCATACAGTCACCTCGAGTCAATGACAAGGGAAACAGCGAGAACTAAGTGCGAGTTATCTTAAAAACCTTACAAACCTGGCAAGTTTGTAAGTATCTTCTACATTCACCACTTACCTCATAATCGTCGACTACATTGAATACTATGTAGATCTGCTCAAAATAAGGTTTGAAACTACATAACCCGTCAGACGTAACGTGTTAATGGTAAATTTGTATATCTGTTAAGGGTCTGTATGGTTGTTTATTGTGTTATAAGTGTAGCTCCTAATCACCACAAAGGGATCTTGAATATGTGGCGCAAACCATAAGGGTTTCTCCTGTTTGTCGACCGATAATTGCATTACTCGTCACGCTGGTCCAGTACCTATGAATTTTCAGATTTTACACGCATTAGATAACTATTTATTTGGGAACGGTAAGATGTGCAGGTTGTGGCACGATATTTTAATCTTTAAATGCATATTTTCTAAGGAGATGCAAACTTTTTTCGGGTGTTAATATTAATTAAATTAATGAATGTGTTAATTTAGTAGTCATAAATATCCTATCATACTGTTATTAACTTATTGTACCCATAGTCACAAATGTCTCCTAAAATGATAGAGCAAAACAACGAAGTCTTTCCCTCTATTAACCTTTAAGCAAGTCGGTGTCGCCGCTCTAGTTTGAACTTTCCTTAAGTTGAGCTTTGAACTTTGTCCAACAAATTTTTACTTTTATTCCTTTAGCGGGACCACCTGCATAAAATGTGAAATGTCCCTTATTAAATTCGCCACATGAATATGTAGATGGCGGGGATGGGGATGCGAAGTCAAACTTTTTCGACTGAAACAAGTTCGCGACTGGCATCGGAATGCAGTTTTGGTTTTGTGGACTGTGTCACTTGGATCCTGTAATTTAATTTGGAAACGATTTCGAGTGGACATCTTTACATAGACTCCGACTAACAACATTAATAGAAATTGAAAATAAAACGGCCTCGTTGGTCGTGTTGGTTGCAAGTGCGACTGCCGAACGAGAGGTCCTGAGTTCGATTGCGGGGTCGGTAACTACAAAATTTTTTATTTTGATTTTCTACTAGTGGCTCGGAGTCTGAGTATATGCCCGGTGTATGGCAATTAGCTCACCACCTATTCCATAGTGGGACGTAAATGTAACTGATGAAAGGTGGGAGTGTTCTACATTCTTCTACCTACCTCTTTGGGGACAACAGGCGTCATTTTACGTTACGTTTACATGTTACGGCGTGAAATTGAAATAACCTGGTTACGTTCATTAATATAAATGATCAATTTTATAATAAGGTTTCAAAAAAGCTCCCAAGACAATGGATAATAAAGATGAATAAACAATAGATGTGTGGGCGGAGCAACTCTGCCGAGTTATGTGATACGTTGAGCATAATTAGCCCTCACAAAATAGATCCGCTTACGCCATTTTAATAATGTTATTAATTAATCAGTCTTGCTAATTTCGTATGGAGAAGCAGAAACGATTGGCTGTCACCGCCCTTGACATCTTCAGCCTACAATAATCCTACTTCACCGAATTATTTTTGCGCATCTATTGTAGTTTGCTGTTTAAAGAATGAGGTCGGCAGCAGACTTCCGGCGCCACAGTATGGCCAACTGAGTGATGGCATCTGCTGCTCACTCTAAACAGATTTTCTTTAATTAATAACCATTGACTCGTTTGTCGTGTTGGTCACAAGCGCGCCTGCCGCGAGTGAGGTCCTGGGTTGAAATCCCGGATCGGACATTATTGGAATTTTCTCACTTAGATTTTCTATTAGTCTGGATATGTGCCGAGTGTATGGAATAGGCACACTACTTATTCCGTAAACGGGTGGGCGAGACGCGGGATGTATTACACTACTCTGCCTAGCTGTAGGGGTTACAGGCTGGAAATTATGTTTTACGTGCCTATTTACTTCTGATAGTAATACTGTTAAAAGATATATGATTAATATTCGGTCGTGATAACGGCCAATTAATTAACGAAGCAGTTAACGGCAATGAAAATAGCTGGCGCGGACCGAAGTTTATCAGCGGTGGTCTCATCTATGGCGGTGAGTCATAACATTTCATAGAAGCAATCCCAGGTGACCTGCATGCGAGTCACGCGGGCGGAACTTATTCAATTAGCGCGACGCCAACTTCGCCCATCGCCCAGTTTTTGTCGGCGCCGGCCACGTGTCAGCCGCTCGTTAATCCGCGCGCCGTGCGCTGCGCGACCGACTTACCGACACTTTTTTATATTGTAACTATTAAATTCCTAGTCATAATCCAATATTTTTAAATTTGGCTCATATCATATTTTATTCAATATTTCGAGTGACTTGATGTGTAAAAATCTATCGTTACATACTAAATAAGAACTTCTTCTGTTATATTATGTGGATTTTGTAAATAAATAAATAAATATTCTAGATTGTTTCGTTTCTAACATTCGTTTCAGAAGTGAGCAGCACCTGTATGCTAAATGCCCTGTATGTATTGTAGTCATCAAACGACGTACGACGTATAAACTAAACGTGGTGCATAATCTCGTTTGGTGTTTTCACGTGAATGTATCAGATTTATCCTCAACGTAAGTGAACACGATCACCTCTATTATTATATCGAAGCCAGCTTAAGTGGTTTCACTATTCGTTAGAGGCATATAAATATCTAGAATTATGTTGGTCCTGTATTCCATATAACAAGATCTAACTTCACGCTCATTCCTAAAGGAAAGCTTTCAACAGCTCTGTTCAAGTGATGACAGAGGTCTACGTGCCACTAGTAATGTCGTGATTCCATTGCATAGAAGCGATATCTTTCGGCACTCCTTAACTATTCAGGCAACGCTACTCCGGAACACCTGAACAGAAACTGTTACAGTAGCACGGACTAGAACCGCATTTAAAACTTGTTTCGTATATTTCTTTTTTCCCAGAATTGATTTGACATTTTCAACTTATATTATTTATAATATGCAATTATCCTTTAGGAACTTCGAGTATATATTATTTATTGTGTATGTGTTTGTATATGGTAAGTATCACTTATGTATATTTATTGTATGTCCGTTCGTGTAAATAAAAATGATTGCTATTATTATTATTGTAGGCCTTCGGCATCACCTGGGCTTGACTCAGGGGAGAACGTCCTTAGGAATTGAGTACGCAATCACAGCCCATGGTATAAGGTGTTACGAGTGAATAGATAAATAAAAAGAAAAATAAATTGGCTTTTTGTTTAATGGCTCAACTTATAAAATCAAGTAGTGTCTGTAATACTCGTAACAATGGTCGGACGCCAGCGCGTGTTTGTGTGTGAGAGAGCGCCGCACGATGTGCCGTGTTATTAAACATCCTATGTACTACGTCTAGACGCCGCGGGCGCTCGTCTGGCGTTCGTTGCTCTTTTTATCGATATTTGTCAAAAATACTGGCCAGCGATGTGGCGACTGAGGTACATACTGTTTATCGAGTGTGAGCCGATTATCGATATGAGTTTGAGTCGGAGTGATTTTATAACAAAAGTAACAAGTGCATTGAATTAGTAAGCTTTTAAGACATTATCAAATGATGAGTTTTTTCAAATCATCATTATTATCATCGGACTATTGCAGTCCACTGTTGGACGCAGGCCTCCCTCGACGAGTTATGCCGATAATCCCCACGCTGGGCATGTGGGTGGATCGCAGAGCACAGCTTGTCGCACCGTTTTCTCTGCTGCCCGCAGGCGGCCAGGGCATCTAGCTGCGTTTAGGCAGACTTTATACAGACAGGGATACAGGACGTCGCCTCCTAGGACAGCTACACCCCGTATCACTGTCGGTGTCGGGGATGTATTCTTATACGACCCCGACATGCATTATCTAAAAATCAACTATCTAAAAAAATTAATTTTTTAAATTAATTTTACCACGTTACACTTCCTATTCAATAGAAATTATATTCTAAAAACGCCTCGTGTATCAATAACACCCTCTTG
>DWDW01002635.1:0-10026 GCA_018245635.1 Mimoniades versicolor eupheme
TTTGAACTTTATTTTTTTGATATTCAATGTAGGTTTAGTAAGTATTCAATACAGGGAGAGGGAGAGAGAAAAAAAACTTGAATAAGCGGTACGGAGTTCGCCGGGCCAGCTAGTAATTTAATAACAATGATATATAAATAATACGCATTATACAGAATCGCATGTTTATTCAGGACTTCTTTTTTAATTGAATGTTAATATTAAAACGACTTTCTCAAAGTAGGTGTTATTTATTCTTTCACTGCTTTGCACAAACAGGCCAAGCTGGTATAACATTTGTTGCTCTGCTTTTAATACCGAATTTTATACTTTGCCTAACATTACGTTTGTAGTTATATGTATCTACGTACATACGTACCGAAAGCTTGGAAAAAAATTAGGTATAGGTATGTATTGTACAAAATAGATTGTTATGCCCCCATCGAACATTGACGTCAAGAACATACCTCCAGCACTAAAATTAGGCCGTAGGTTTCATAATAATAGTGCAAAGAAAATAAATTTTGGCATGTTATTTATTGATTTGTAAAGTTTGTGTTCAGGTATTGCTTTACAATAGACTTGAGACATCCAGCAAACATTTTTGTACACTCCTTTATGTCAAAACTTCTGTCAAAGACAGTGTTAAAAAAAGTCTTAAAAAGTTATTTGAATGCATTAAATCCTATCAAAACAGCTGAATCGTAACTAATAGAATTTTCCGATTTCCTTGTTGCGATAAAAACTATTGTTATATACTTACATATAATAAAAACTAGTCTACTTTGCACAATATCTACGAAGAATTAGCATTGTCTGGAAAAGAAAAAAAATATATTTTTTTAAGTACATATCTTAGATTGTATTTTATTTGAATAGTTTTTTTTAAAGCTGAACAGAAATATTATACATATGTATTATCCTTGTATCTTTACAAGTAATGTTTTAACGTTGAAATAAGTCATAGTACTTACTACAGCTATTTTATTGCGCAGTCTCGTAAATCGTAGCGATTAGTGTCCCATAATTTTTTCATGTAGCTCTGACGTTACACGGAGACTCTGATTATATACGCCAATGTTCGTCGTTTTCTATTCTATTTTCATGACTTATATAATTTTAATGTGTTGTTCGACTGTGATTTGGTTTAAATTTCGTATGCTCTGTTACAATATATGTATGTATATATTTTACCGCGCAAAGTTCGACAGGCGACAGGAGTTCATTGGCAGACGCTGAAAATAAAACGTAATGAGACAATCACGGCCGCTCGCCTCCGCCTGCCGCACGGCCTAGCCGACATGCGTAGCTACTCAATGTACGTGTAATTACATATACATGTTCAGTATGACTACAGCTGGTTTCCTTTCGATTAGTCTGAGATTATACTTTTCTCCACTTGCTATAATAACACCGTTTGAGAACTTTGATATTTTAGCACGTTCCGCTCATTCGCTTGTACTCGACGTGAATTTTAACATTTGAGCTATAACTAAAAGAAAAAATGTTATTTCAAAAAGAATTATTGTGACTGTTCATGTTCAGTGAATCTAGATATTTCCATGTTTTTCTTATCGGTCTCAATGTCATAAACGCATAAAATGCAAGTTTATTGCGCAACTATGTATACTTTTATATAACCTCACGATGACTGTTCGCTATATAAATTGCTTTCAGCGATATCACACGACAGCACATTGTTTATGTGTGTGTGTGTGTCGACGTCTGTAATACGAAACAACTGGATATCATTGTTTGGACACGGTGTTTGTTGACTTGTCGTAACAGGATATGTCTGGAAATGCACATTTTTTCATACAATACCAACAGTGTCAACATAATCGCTGTTGTCTTACACAATTGTGTTTATCATTATTAATGTCCCAATATCCGGAAACGCTGGAACAACATCAATAAACATCTTCGATTTAGCTGTATCGAATAGCGTTGAACACGTGTTCTTGCAAATCGAGCGAGTCCTTGTATTTCCTGCAATTTAGTTCTTGGATATTAAGTTCAATAATAGTGTAATGTTTCCTCGGTGGTCGTAGTCCACTCCACTGTTCCTTTGACACAAGATTTGTAACATCGTACGGGTTACGATAGGAAGATATTATATTATGGGTTTTTGCTGGCATGAATGCACGGGTTAAGAAGGGCTACTCGATTTCATACTTAGGATTAGCAACTGCTAACTCAATAGTCAGGTCATCTATAATATTTTATTTGTTAAGTTATTATTATCATCGGAAGTCTAACAAATTACTAGTTATATTTAAGAATTAACTTTTAATAACTCGTTTGGGTTTTTTGTTTTAAATTACCCAAGCGTATTTAAACTAAACGATACACTGACAATTTATTTCAATTTAAATAATTTTTCTCGACGGAATTATTTTTCTAAAACTCGACACGGTTGCGGTCTTTCGGAAACTTCTAGAAAAAATCACCAACGTCGAAGCTGAATGTATATTTCCAATTAACTTGATGATGTCAAGCGTTTTAAAATGCATTGTTCAGTAATGCGACTGCCTATAATATTCACAACGTATATAATTGTTCAAGTATTAAAATGTGCGTAACAATGTACATACATATGTGTTTATTTTAAATTAGGCATTGTTTGTTTTACTGCTTATTCATGTCGAATTAATTGGTTTTATATCTTCCACTAGGATGATACCTATAATTGACACAACCTCGTGACCATACATTAAACCTATTATCGATCGTTACATTGACATTTATATTTGGATGTTTATTTCATTTAAATGTTTATTCATCACTACCTACAATTCATAAGTAACAGTAAAGAACAAACTTTTGAATTGCAATAAGTATGTTCACTAATGTTTTTAATGCAATCGTAAATGCTTTGTCAGGTGTTCGGTTCTACTCGGCGTCTATGCACATTCAATCGTTGAATTCCGATTCTAAGGAAGACGGTCCTGTATAATGTGAACAGTTTGAACTTGAACATGACTAAGTTGTGTATACTCCAGGGGCCCGAATATTATTCATAATGATCCTGGTAGATGAATGTTATTCATAATGAATAAATGTGATGTAAAAAAATAAATATGATATGCTCCTTGGATACTTTAAAAAAATAACCGATTAATATCTGTGACTACGCTCTCGGTTCCTTGGCAATGTGAAATTTTCCCCTCTGAAAAAGTAATTTATATTCTAATCCATATATGTTATTACCATATAAAATTTAGATTTAATGTTTTGCTAATGTTTACATGATGAGCAAACATACACACACAACACACAAAATAATTTCATAAACAATTTGTTAAACTCATTATTTTTAATTTATATACATGGTATGTAGCAGCTATTTTCAAAAATTACTTTATGTACCTACATTTTTTCATCGACACTGTTTTATCCTAATTATGTATGTATTTGTATACTGATATCATATCAAGGCTTATGTTGCGACATTTCTTCTCTCGGTTGGGTGTCGTAGTCTTAAGGGCTCAGAGACGAGGCGTAATTCACAAATTATTTTGCTACTAGACTTTCATTATATGCACATTTTATAACTTACAACGTAGACAGTTATTTCATGCACATTTACATTGTGTAGAGATATGTACGTATACAAATATTGTGCTTGTCTCGAGGAATGAAGTGTTTATTATAGACGTGCAGTGGTAGTATTGTAAATGACATACTATGCGTTGTTTTGTGTTTGATTCTCACCTAATTGGCGGAATGAGTCATGGTAATTTTAAAAACACTCATCTTGATGACGTGTTATCGCAGAAAAGGTTAATGCTTTGTCATACCTACCAAAAATACAGTTACAATACGAATATGGTTTGTCCTTTATTAACTATGGCAACATTTCGAGTATTTAATTTGATGCGAGCGTATCAATGTATTTAAACGTTGAAATTTAAAACAGACGCTCCTTTTAAACGTATCTACATATGCAACGATGACAGCTGTCAACAGCGAACTTTGTTTTGTATGTAAATGTATCCAACTTTTGTTTTTACTTATGTTCTCCGGTATGAACAAGTAACTGCTATTGTAAGTTGTTTGCGGTTGGGTTTTCATTATTCTTATCTGACTGGTCTACCGTTTCTATTTGATTTCTATACTGATCGTACGGCTAATTATTCACAATTGTCTTACTATATGCAAGTTCTAGACCCAAAGTGGTAATTGCAAAAAACAATGTCATTGTAATTTCTGAACCACTTTTTGAAATTAATCAGTGTATACTATGACACTTCTAATTCAGCTAGGGACTAGTGCATTATGCCCAGTATGTAAATAAAAAGTTGTACGTAAGTAAAAAGATTGCAGGCATTATTGATCTGCCATAGTATCAAGAATGCTATTGATCCTAGTAACGAACACCAAATAAGACAGTAGAAACTTTACATAACTTCAAACAAGGATAATTCTAGATGTTGCCCATTCTGTTTACAACTCGACCGAATCGTCCTAATGTTCATACTTATGTACCAACGTCAGTGTTTTTGGCTAGTTTTCAAGTAAACAAACGTAAAGTATAGTTGTGGATATTGTGATCCTAGGGTATCGCATTATGATTTGTCGGGTCCGCAACTACTAAACTCACCATTTGCTTAATATCTAGACATCCACGACCTCCGGGCACACCATCATGCCTGGTCCCTCACGGGGTAGGAAGCAAACACAAAATGTCAAATATCACAATCCTAACCAATCAGGCGTAATTCTTCTACATTCATACAATCTTCAAAGAAGATTTCTGAGTCTCTCATGATCTTCATTTTGTGTTCACAAAATGTTCTTTCTCCTAAAGTTCTTTATATCTCAGCATATACCTATCTCTTTTTCTATATTCCTATCTGTCACAATCCTATTTTCAAAATGTTCTTTCTCATCTCTAATGTTCCGTTGTTAAAATAAATATGTTCTACCACGCTCAAGTTCTTGCCAAACAGAATCAAAAAGATATTCCGATAACATACTAATGCCGATCCTCTTCGTATCGGCGTTTACAATGTTATATTGATCACGAAATTAAATTTAACCAATTTAACCAATAACAATACCAATTTAACGAATGTTAAACGAACGAATTAAAAAAGTTAAAAAAAAAAAAAAATTTTTTTTTTTTTAAACGAACGAATTAAAAAAGTTAACTATAATAACGTCTCATTTAATTATATGAGTCATAAAATGTTTATATTTAAATAGGTTTTGTTAAAAAAATCTTTTATACTAGGCAAAAGAAAGCGTTGATAATACTATGATTTCTACGAAGGTCTCTGCGGTGAATTTTTGCAGCCATACAGTGGCGCGTTTCGTAAACGCGCGACTGCATCGCTTTTTTCGGTCTTTAGTCGCATTTGCATACAAGACTGACGCGATTCAGTGGCGCTACTAACGCGCGACTGTTGCGGACGACAGCTGGCAAAAGAGGAGCCCGCAGCTTTAGGGGCGCAGTATTGATGCTGTAGCTATACCTGTGAGTTCAGGTATAGCTACAGCATCAATATAGAGAAAGTGTATCGCGTAGGTACGACACGCGACTACATCGCTGCGAAAAGTCGCGCCGTGGGTGACCGCCCTTAAATGCTTACTAATTTCTTGAAATAATTGGGATTTATCAATATTAATCTATGTGTATTGTTACAGCGGTGAAGTTCCAAGAGAACCTCCTGAAGACGATGATCCAGATAGAAAACACTTTCTTCGAACTTGGGAGGACTTGCCAAAGGAACTGCCTCATCATATGCGATCGGGGTGCCATGGACGCTAGTGCATGTATGTTATTACGCATAAAGTTAATGTCAACATTAAAATATTTTCAATTTAAACATTGAGACAAACACTTGTATTCTCAACAGCTTTTAATATGCATGATTACTATAACCATGATACTTGAAATGGAGTAGGTAACTCTTGAAGATAACATTCCACGTCTAGGCATATGGCGTATTCCTTAAAAATGTGATTCGGAACAATATATTGTATGTATGTTAAGAAATTACTTTGCTAGCGTAGTGTATGTATAATAAATGTAAGAAGTGGGTTAGTTCTATCTCAAATGAGATTTACACATTTATTTACACTGAGCCATTTTTTTAATACTCAGTCATGTGATCTCAAAGTAAGCTCGAAGATTTTGAAAACCTAAGTATTTTTATCTTTAAAATGTTTGAATGCTAATACCAGATTATAAAATCAGTGATTTACGACACTCGTACAGCTTCATAATACTACGATATGCCGGGAAATGTAAATATGCGGTACTCGTATTTGTCGCAGTCTCGCATGTTGATTGTCTGCATTTAGATAATTAAATACAACACGTAAGTTTCAAGGTCAAGCAGCAGTATTGTAATGGAAAGCTGAAAGCGTGTAATAATATATGTATGTAGACACTTAACTCACAACACTCATGAATTACCTACCCCGATGCTAAGTGACTAGTTAATTTTCCATTTGGTAACCTCAACAAAATGAGGAAATTACGTACAAAAACTTCTCCTGTATTTCACCCCTTAAGGATGGAGTCTCTGAAAGTTCCACGTTAGTGAATGTTTACGTCATAAAAGGTATTCTCTAGCAAAATTTCACGATTCTTACAAGTTGAACCTTAGCTAGTTTATATGATATAGACTAATTTAGAGAAATTTCCTTATTGTGTAATTTGTATAAGTATCATTTGCAGCAGTTAACTGGGCGAAAGTTTTGATGATGTCACATCTCTTAAACCTTTCGATCAGCAGCTAGAACACTATATATCTATATACAAGAAGAAAGAAATTCGTTATAAAATATGTACAACATTATACTATATTTTAAAACAAATTACATATCCACATTGTCTGTCGGCCTTGTATCGTTGACAGATATCTCTAAATTTAGACACCTCTATTCACTCAGCTGCATAATTATGATTGATGATAATTATACGTATATTTTATTTATTGCTTATATTTATACATTATTTAAATGATCGTACTGAACACCATGTATACGCCAGTATAACACATGTATAATTTATACGAGCACGTATTCAATAAGCAAAGTTGTTAATGGGATACACGTCCTTTTACCCGATAGTTGCCATGTGCTTAATTCGGATTCGGCATACCATGATCATCGTACGTACCGAGAGACCATCAATCATTACCCATTATTTGCCTAGGTGACATGTTCATAGAAGAGACTGCCAATAACTTTCGATCAAATTGCTTCACCGCTTTTACTTTCATCCTCATATCTCATTGTAGCGAATTTATTGTATATAATATTAGTTTGTCATAGTCTACACTGTTCCAAACATTTTACGTTGACCGTCATATAAAAAGTCTAGTGCTAGTGCTTGCTCTACGCTTTGTTTAACATGATTCATTGAACAATAAGATTAAAAAGCATCGTAGTGCAGTATTGTAATTACGAGTAAATTTCATCTTCAAATGACAAAGTGGCATATGTAATATTCTTGATGTACCTACATCGATTAGGTATATGTTTATTCGAAGTTAATATTGGAAATGTACATGAGAGATACACGAGACGTTTATTCTTCGCAAAAAAATTGTGGCTACACAGCATTGCAATATCTTTGAATAAAATTGACATTAAGACTTTAGAATAGACCGATTCATTTTGTCAACATTGTCAACTGTCTGACAACTGGCTGCCTAACTTGCCTAACAGTAAGTGGAGTCGAGTCTTGACGATTACTTGATCGGACAATCTTGTCGACGTTTATTTACGTTCCTTGTAGGGCATATTCCGGTCGTTACCACAGTCCTTTTTTATATCCGTATTTTCTATCAACAAAATAACAATGCTCGCTTGCACTGCAGTTATTTTAGCTGAAATTAACGTGTATCGATCTTAAATTAAGCTGTACTTTTCAAGCTAATATTTTTCATACAAATCCTATCTTTGCAAAACCAGTTAACAATACTTGTTTTAAAAGAAACCATCATTTTTTAACATAGAAATTGTAGTATAGAATGAAAAAAAATAGTCTTCTAATATAACTAGCCAATTTATTTTACCTAATGAGAATCCAAGCATAAAATATTTTTCCATAAAAGAATTTAATAAAACTCTACTGAAGATGAATAATTGTACTGTTATAGTTGCCAACTCTTTTTAATAGACAATAAATAATATAGATATTATACACGAATCATAAAAACGTCTACTAACTTTCCCAATGGCAGGAAGCTATTAACTTGTTGTCCCCGCACAGTACGTACATACGCGCAAAAGTACTTTATTTGTTGGAATAATTTTTATATATATTTGGCAATGGAGCTTAATTGTCGCGTGACTATGTATTATTATACATTGTTATACCTAATAGTCGCTAGTGTTGATACTTAATATTAATGTTTATTTTATTTATCGGTGATTTAAAAGTGTAAAAAAGAATTGCCATATTAAAATTGAACACTTGTAAACGGACTGGCGAGTGCTATGGGATATTTTGTCTATGGACATTCGCGACCCGGAATGAATTACATTCCTTTTTAAAAGAAGAATCTTATTAATTATTTTCTAAACTATTGACATTTTGTCTTTCATCGTCGTCATGATCAGCTATTCTCATTCCAATGCAGGACATAAATATTCCCTGTGGGTTTTTGTTCAAAATGCCCTACGCAGAACATGCGGTTGGCGATCGCTGAGCGCAGTCTCTCGCGCAGCCTGCGCTGCTAAACGTAGGCTGCCAGAGCATTTAGCCGTGCCTAGGCGGGCTGCGCTATGGCGCTATGGCTATGGCTGGGATATGTCCCAGCATGGCATCTGGGAATGTATTTTTTTTGGACGTGGACATGTGACCCTACTCGTTGCAGAGATCATAACATTATAAATTTATCATTACAGTTATTTCAAAGGAGAAATGGGAGGCAATGCTGACCACTAACAACTGGAACAGTGTGGAGTTGCGTGATAACCGTTACCACCACATCGTGCACATGGTCTCCGCCGCTAACGGCGCCGAGGACTTTTACTCCACTGAGGTAAGTTTGTTTGTTTAAAAAATTATGAAAATTTACAATGAGTATTTAGGACATCCTCATAAAAAAAATGTTATATCTTCATAATCTAATCACGTCGCGTAACGATTGCAATCACTTCGTGCGCCCATTACAAATGTTATCAAAAATTACATGTGGACAAATATAATATTCATTACATATTTCCTTATCATTTATTACATATACATGTATTGTAATGCGCTGATTTCTTAATATAAAAAATACGTGGTTTAGATAAGTCTTGTCTTTTCAATGCTATTTATTGAAGAAGTATTGCCAGACGGCGTAAATTGTACAATTATGATATGTGCGCACTGACAATTGTTAATTGGACCACGTGTTTTTCCATCGCCACGGGAGTATTTTCTTCGTGCGAGTATCTATCTTGTCGTGTGAGTTGTCGACGATTAGTACACCTCCACTGAGTTCACTAAGATGTTTCAATTCTGTTCACTCTCGCAATGAGCATCGTGGTAGACAATGACCTTAGCTTTCTCACTTTGGGGGAAAGATCCGCGTCAAGAATTAGAACCATAAAAGGATTCCTGATGAGCAGATTACGTGGGTTTATTTAGCAAAACCGAATCCTGTTAAATGAAACCACTTCGTAGTTGAATCAATCAAGGAATCTGTGTCATATTATAATGTTTCAAGATGTAAAATAAATATTAATTACCAATATCAAACGTGTTAATTAACAAGGAATGCTTGAAATACTGGTTTATTGTGTGTCATGATATCTACTGTGAGCAAGTATAAAATATATTATAAAGGTGTCGTTTCTCATCTCGCTCGCTACAAGCGAAAAAACGAGCCTTGAGACAAATACATTCATACGACAGTGCTTATATGCTCTGCAATGAGCAACGTGCATTGTGTGTTCGCAAGGACGGCTAGAGAATTGTTCGAAACGTCTAGAAATAATCGTCATGTTGCGTCCTATATGTTTGCGCGTAGATAAACGCTCGTAGCTAAATTATCGCTTTGCGCCACAATGAATACACGGTCTATAATAACATGCAAC
>DWDW01002636.1:0-10022 GCA_018245635.1 Mimoniades versicolor eupheme
GTGCTACAACAGACAGCCTAGTAACACAAAAAACGTCACGCCTTGCCATTATCATATCTATAAACTGTTCTTTCCATCTATTCTGAAACAGCTTGACTGTGTTCATAGGGATTCAAGTGACAGCAATATAATTATGTTATGCAAACTACGATCATTATAATCGTTAACTGCAGTTGCTATGCTGGCAGTGATGCTCCAAACTACGTGTGTACAGGAATAATGTCATAGTAACACTTTTGTCATCCCACTGTTGGGACACGAATCTCTTCTCAGAATAAAATAATAGTTAATAAAAAAAAACTAAAAAACACGCCTTTATAAAAAAATCTAACTAAAAATAAAAATAAATAATGTAAAAAACTATGTAAATAAAATGTAAAACAAGCAAAAAGTAAGTAAAATGTAAAAAAGCGTGGGGTGCTTTTTAACCAACTTCCAAAAAGGAGGAGGCACTCAATTCGTCTATCTATCATTCATATCTAGAGTTTTCGGAGAAAGATATTAAATAAACTAAAATAAATCGGAAAATATATCTTTATGTATGTATATTACTAAATGTTCGTGATGTCCCTAATATACTACTAAAAATATTATGTTACTGATGAAACATGGGAGGGCGCTACACTCCTCTGCCTACCTCTTCGGCGATGACATGCGTGTCGTTACGTCTTTTGTTACAAAAATATTGCATAAGACCGAATTATTATGTATCAATATTTTAATAGTAATAACAGTAAAATATAGTGAATTGCAACAGTCGAGTAAATTAAAAGATATGGCCTATAAGTAAATTTCACAAGCATCGTAAGTACCCTAGCAAGTCTCGATGGAAATTATTGAATATTAACATACACACTGTTCGAAGTGTTGAGTTATAACAGGTTACAACATATGTCTTGTTACACTAAACGTTTGTAGAAACGTTAAATTAACATTACAAAGGTACGAATTATATCGTTGTTATAGCTTCGAGCGAAACCTGACGCTAAACGCAATAAATCCAATTTGAAGATTTGCAGTAAACAAATTCAAAGCCGTAACTATTCATATTCGAGATCGTACTATACTACAAGCGAACCATAAATAAAGCTTAATCAGCATTTAAATCATTCATTTGCCGAGCAAACACGATTATACAAAAGGCTTAAATAAACAGTTCCGACGACTGTATTCACAAACCGATTTAAATTCCTTGTCCTTTGTCAGACAAACAAGAAAAATGTCATGGTGAAAAAAAAAGCGTACGACCTTCCATTTCGCAATGCCTCATCAGATTCTTATATATTTATCGCCACCCTTTTAAGTTGAAATCGCGCCAATACATTTGGTGTCTCTGCCTAAAACAAACAATTTGTAATTCTGAATTATGTACTGCTGAATGCATACATTTAAAAGATATGAATCTATAAAGCGAGAGATGTGCAGCTGTTACGATGCAGCATTAAATGATATCGATATAAAATGTTGTAAAAAAATAATTAGAAAATCAATTTTAACGTAGTGGTCACATAAAGAATTATTACTTACTTTCAAAATTTTGCTTTAATTTATTATCATGAATAATCTCCATTAAATGTTATACTTTAATTAATTCGTTGCAATTCTATTTTTAAGTGTATTCAAAATACAAAGTGTTCGGTTGTTCCCAATATCGATTCTTACATCTCTCACATTAAGTCATCGACTTTACAAATAAAAACATCGATGTCGCCTCGCCTCCGACCTTTCCAGTATGGCGTGACTATTTGTCACCTACATTGGACTCCCGTACAAACTCGCGGCAAACATGGTGATTCGCATTGCTACAGCCAACACAGAACGTCGTTACTACCATATGGGATTAATGAAACATGAACTTTTATTATACAATTTTAAAATACATTTTTGCATGGATTATAAACGCGACATAAATGAAAAATAAATTCACCGACAAATTTATTCGCTGGCATTGTACCGGGGACCGTGTTGTTCTAACTGCATTGCGATCAATTTGACTGGCACTGCTTGAATTTTTAAACAGTCCTTAAAAATAACGACTTCACGAGTGTAACGTTTAAAATAGGTTGTGAACATTTTTCGTCGCAACTACACGACTAAGTTTTACATAATACATTGTCATTCAATACAACATTTGAAACTTTTATATATTTCTTTATAATAACTATGTTATATCATTCTGTACTATATTAAACCTGTAGTGTACGGCAATAGGCTCACGACCTATTCCACAGTGGGACGTAAACGTAACAGGTGCAACCTGGGAGTGTTCTACATTCCTCTGCCTAACTATTCGGGGATTACAGGCGTGATGTTACATTACGTTATTATATTAATTTGACTTAATGACAAGTTCCCAAGTGCATTTACAACATTAATAAAATTAGTATTGAATTATAACAATATTGAAGGTTATTGGATAAGTCACATTGAAACATAAAAACCTTGTGTATATATGTATATTTAACTCACTTCTTAATACTAAATAATAATTACAACTAATGTGTTCATTCATTAAATTACAAGTTCCTTTATTTTAAATTTCCTTTCAAAATTAAATTACGATTTCGTTTATTTCAAATTTCGTTTCAAAATTCCGTAAAAGTGATTCCTTATCATGTACGAGAATATACACGATAAGGAAACACTATGTAAATAGAATCCGATTATTATTAAATAATGAACTGCAAAGCAATTTTATGTTCAACTAAACTTGAAAATTTTAAAATGAATGTAATTTTATTGTAATATAGGAAAGAAATTAATCTGACATATCAACTATCATTATAATAAAAATATTAGAGAGTCGAATCAAAACAAAACAATCTGTTAATTATTCAAATATTTATCCATTTCACGTTATTACATACGGAATGTCGTCTATTCTGGGTGTATTGAGAAAAATATGTTTCGATCTCTGATCGAAAAGCAGCCCATTCGATTTGAATTTTATTCATTTATTTAGATAAGTAGATACATTGATAATTTAAAATGTAAATACGATAATGTTCTTAAACAGGCTCATTTGAAGTAAATTACATGGTTCACATCGTTGTGGAATGAAGTCGTAAGAACAAACGAATGGTCGATGAATAAACATTTTATTTGCTATCAGTCGTTTGTTTTGTTCCTGACGGTTATACTAACACAATCGCCTTTACAACTTTCTTAACGGTTAATTGAACAGTGTAAACTCAAACAATGAACATTTAAAACTTCGTTGCTGCGTATTCAAGACTATCAATTCGTCACTAACTGAACTTATATAGCATTTAAATAGCATAATTTCTAATTCGCAACTTTCAGAACTCGATTCTTTCTGCCAACCATTAAAAGCACCTGGCGTAATGATACAGCAATGATAGTAACTCAAGCGTGACAGTTTCTGTCTTTGTATATGACTTAAATTAGAAGTTATTTGACTGTCCATCTTGGTATTAATTCGGGAAAACTAATATATTCTTATCATTGCTAACGTGTTAGATAATAATTTTTTTAATATATAAAGTTTGTTTAGTATTGTAGTAAATCCGTACCATGAACATAATAACTATTTCTGTATAGCTTATTTCTTCAAGTTACATAGGTACATACATACATATACGTATCTGTCGTAGGACCGATGGCCGTTGGAGCCGACGAGTCCTAGAGTGGAGAATAGAGTGGAGGTCCGACGACATTCGTAAGATCGCCGGTGGACGCTGAATGAGGAAAGCGGAGGACCGAGTAAAGTGGCACGCTTTAGGGGAGGCCTATGATCAGCAGTGGACAGCTGTGGGCTGATGATGATGATGATGATGATGTTATACATAAGTAGTCACAAGTGCATAATCGTTTGCAAATCGTGAAAAATGTAATCAGAATAAATTGGAACTACGAGTATGCTAAGCTGTAAAAGAAATATCTTTCCTTTTGTTTTGCTATAGATTAATTCCGTAAAGCGTAGGTGTTAGAAAGACCATCGAATAAAATACACTATTCCAAACGAATAGTCCAAGAAATAATTGTTCAAATTTATCTCTACGTTGTTTATGGCAAAGACAGGGACCTCTCTCTCTTAATCATTAGATATTACAACCGATACTGGCCAGCTTCAAAAATGCCATAAACAACAAACCTCGTAAATACAGCGATAGTACCACAAACCAAGTTCCGGTTACAAAATTGATTGAATTAACCTTAATTATAGACATCCACTTGAATAATATGAATGGAGTGTTAGTACCTACTGAGCCGAATCATAAATTACACACGGTCAAACCTCGAATTAAGTTGAGTACCGCAAGCGGCGTCATCATTACTCTTCATAAGACTCATCTAATGATTCCCAAAACTCCGACTACCGAACTAATAAACATTAATCAAAAGCTAAAGCATTAATAAAACGTATCAATCACAGTATTGTCTATAACGAATCTGAATTTATGCAAACAAAAGGAACAAAAATATTAAAAATTAAAGGGAATAACGTTTGACGTGTACCTACTGTGCAATATAAGAGGGAATCGATTAGTCATTATTTGATGTAGTTCGGCGGACTGGCCGGCCCCTGGGGAGCGGCGGCAGGGGGCTCCCACGAGCGCTGCTCTTGACTCTTTCGGTCGTCATCAGCCGAACCTTCGACACTTTATATATGGCAGTTAGGAAATGGATTATATCGAAACCTAACCGACCATTCCGAACACAATTATAGCAATATTAAAGAAATTCTTACAACTATCGTTACTTTTTTAAGAGAAGGCAAAACAAATTCAATTATTTCGTTCTTCGAAACATTATTAGTAGGTACCGAGCTGTTTAACAATGTATTATAGAGATCTGATAAAAGATTAATACCGAAGAAGTGCCTTCCAACTGATGTTTGAAAAATGATTTTCTTGAGTGACGTCCACCTGTTTTCAAATAAAAGGATAATGGACAATGAAGGCCGTTTGATGGACACTTCAGCACGGACAGAAGTAAAGTCAATTCAAATCAACTGAACTGCACACATTCATTTACTCATACAGAAGTAATAAACTTCGAGGGGGGTTAATTATGAATAAGCAACCACTACTTAATAAGACTAAAAACACAAGTAATATGAGCTCAATGCAACATAATTTACTGACTTTACATGCTCATTTGTGATTAGTCGGCGCGAAAGGGCAAATCCCGTATTAAGATAGGTAATGAGGTTAAATTCATATTTCAATTCGAGAATGAAACAAACGCCCACAACGTTCAAAGTAATATATGTTCTAGCAATAAGTCTTATGGATTTTATTTATGGCAACGCACTTAAAGTTGCTGACGAAAGTGCGGTAGAAAATTAAGTATAAAAAGGTAAGATACTTAGCATTAGAACAAGAAATATGAACTTTATATGCAATAGAAATAAAGTTGATATTAAAAGGGATAATGTTAATGAAAGGAAGAAAGAAGTTAACGATGGATTGTGTGGTAAGTCGGCACCCTGCTGCCGTGGCCCCCGACCGCGCCTATCACGGACAAGACATCGATTAGTGATCGACTGAATTCAATTGCTTGGCGAGACATGAGTCGATACCGTCGATGAATCGAGACAGACTGATCGAGATTTGTATTGTTCGATTTTTCAAAAATTTGCATTTTAAGAACGTCACGTCAACGACATCGCTGAGTCACCTGACAAATGAAATGGGCCTGATCGTGTCTCAGATATCGAGATGCGTTGACCGTAAGCCCCATTTTATTATTGTCGTAATATGATTACTGTCAACCTTAGAGAGTTTAGTTTTCTTAATCTTACCACAACCGTATTATTTATTTTTTGTTTCCGCACAGTTATTCTCTAGGGAAACTTGTATCATCACTTGCACCATAAATACTCATACTTATTAAAGTATTTTCTTTCAAAATACTAATAAACTTAAGCATTTTCAATCGATTTCAAACCACAGGTGAATTATAATCAAATGTTTTTATGCTTACACAATCAACGAGGCGCGCTATGAAACCTCATGCATCATCTTTGTTCTGGCACCGTTAAATAGAGTTAGATTCAATTTTTCGATTATTTATAGTTTGTTTAATAAGTTTTTATCGTCCGTACCAACTTGCACACGAAAGTTTGATCACGCATGCGTAGCACGAACGTATGATATTTCACGTTTATGGCCTTAAGTCATGACATCCTTGTACGTAAGTAACACTTAATAAAAACTGTTTGTTTTGAATATGGCGTCAGTTTTATCATATTTGATTAAATACAGGTATTTTATGACTCGGTAGCCAACACTATTATTATTTGTTGATGCTAAATTAGATTTAAAAAATGTATTTCTATTTTAATAAAATTGTAATGAGTTGTCATAGCAATCAATCATATTCTAAATTTTTATCGTGGATAACATCACCCAGGCACTCATACACAACAATCCCTAAATACTTGTTTTATAATCAAATTGAAATCGTATATTGATAATTAACTATGAGTATACCTTCTTCGCTCTCAGACTAGATACAATAGAATATTGTTAAACATGACAAACATCTATCTACAATTTTTGACGTATCTACTCGTAACTTTGTGTCGGCATGACGGTCTCCACGGTTCCATTTTCTGAACTAGATATCGATGATATGGTTATATCAGAACAAGTTTATTCACAGTAAACATTTCAAAGCCAATGGGTAAAGCGAGTTATGTTAAAGAGCTATTTTACAAGAACAGTTTCGCGTAGGTGTTGTTGAAGCATGCGAATGGAGCAGGAACATTGAAGCAAATAGATCTACTTATAGAATATAAATGACTTGTTATTTTAATACTAACGTTTAATTTAGAGTTCACAGACCTATTTCTATTCCAACTAAATGTTAAACTGAATTTTAACATCACAGCTCGTTGATGAAAATAATTTTGAAAAATTGCACCATTAAAAAAAATGTATTTGTAAACGACAGCTGGCGCACCGTTATTGATTCGTTAACGACCTCATCATTGTGGTAAAATCTTTTATTGTTACACTATAGGACACAAGTCCTATCTCAGAATGAGAAGTGACATGGCCTTCGTATCTGGGTGGAGCAAGAATACATTTCCCGACCCCATCCCGGAACACAGGGTGTCGTAAGAGGCGATTAAGCCTGGCGTTGGTAGATCACGGTATGGCGCGGCTTGCCTAGTCACACCTTAATGCCTATGGGCAGCAGCGTAGGTGGTACGAAAGGCTGTGTTATTCGATGTCCAACCCGCTAGCCCAGCTTTGGGATTATGAGCATAACTCCTCAGAAGAGGCCTATGTCCAGCAGTGGACGGCAATAGGCTGATAATGACAATAGCCATAGTCAAATGAGGATTACCAGACATGAAGAATATGATGGAAAACTCTAAGGTGTACAAGTTTCCTCACCTTTTCCTTCATTGTCATAGCAATTGATATTTAATTTGTAGTGCGCATTATTTTTACTAAAATATATTTGCCTGCATGTAATATGTAATTTGTATTTAAAAAAAAGTTTTATGAAATGAATTTTCATATTGAATTTGTTTTTAATGAGAGCTATTAGTTGAACAGCCAACTCTCCAATGCACTCGGGAAATTAGACAACGATGTAGAAATACCTGTTTATTAATAAGAAAATAATCTCTGTAAGTATCTATTAAGTATGCTGAATATTTCTTAAAGACAGCCGCTTTATAACAATACTACCGTCTCAACAGCAGACAGAGTAGAATATAGTTCCACTGAACATTATTAATGATGGTATTCAAATTCCTTTATTACATTAACTGTTGGAGTCCTACTGTGTGAAGGCTGCGGGAATGCAAAATGTTATAATCGACCTTAAAAATGTGTCCAATTACCCATAACCATACATCACATTAACTTTGAAAATAATTTTCCTTAATTAACTTGAATTTTTGGTACATATTTTTTTTATTATTTTTTACTTAATTAACTTGATTTTTTTTGTACAAGAATATTTAATTTTATAATTTCTTAATTTTTGTTAATTTTTAATTTCTACTTATTTAACTTGATCCTCTTCAGATACGGATTTTTTTTACATTGTGTTATATGAAAATACGTCAAAAAAGGGGATAGTATCTACTTATCCTTATTTTAAACAGTCATCATCATCATCATCATCATCATCAGCTGATCTCGGTGCACTGCTTCACACAGGCCTCCCCAAAGAGCAAAACAATACAATACAGTTATTAAATTATTTACAGTCAAAATAAAGCGAAATTTAACGCATTCCTTTGTTGATCGTTATATCGATCGTAAACCATTATTATGGCCATACTCATGTGGGAGTGTACTGTACTCCTCTGCCTACCTCTTCAGGGATTATAGGCGTGATGTTACTTTTACTTTATGCTACATATGTTCGTTAATATGTAACTGTATATATCTTTGACGGTATTATTGTAATTCAATTATATTAGGTCTAATTAACAAATTTATGTATTTATTATTATATTAAGAAAACAGGTGGTAGTGATTGGACGAGATTAACGGAGGATGTGTGTCGTGGCATGTTTTGGGAAAGCTCTTTGTTTAGTTTTCAATACTGCTGAAGTACCTACCTGAGATGTATGCGTGTCATAAGTATGTGATTAGTACAGTGATCATTTAGTAAAGTTGTACAGTACCTACATGCGTTTTTGTCACGGACGTGCGAGATGTGGTATTAGCATCTTTCCGAGGTATTCCCGGAGGGCTATGACATGGGGTTCTTGAAGAAAGGCGTGAAAAGAGCTTGGAAATTGCTCTGGTGTTGCGCATGGCCATAGGGGATAGTTACCGCTTACCATCAGGTGATCTGATGATCTGCCTCTATGCTAGGTTCAATTTATAAATTAAAAAAGTATGCATTTTACACGTTCCAGTTATTAAAAGCACCTCTGTCTGTTTTTGAAAACATTAAAAAACTTTTATTCTACGAATCTCTATTAAAGTATTTTATTTGACTCTCGGACTTATAAATTTCAATGCAAAAAATATTGTGTCAATCAACTACCATTTAAATTCAATTAATTTAAATTACACCAATTACCGTATTTGCACAAGAGTGCCTATGGAACCGTGAAATTTGAAGTTTCAACAAAAAAATATCATTTCTCGTATTGATTCTGCTAACCATTAAAATTTTATATGCGACTGTGATCTTTAGCTCCGATTAAATAAGATCTATTATTGTATGATCGTAAACTAATTGGATAATTTTGACATATCGCATGGATTTAGTCCCACCTTTCTAAAAAGCTTTTAGTGCCTAGATCCACACATCTACAGTTTTAATCAACTTGCATTTTATTCAATTTTACATTGTTTTCAACTAAAAAAAAATTGTATATACCTACATAATATCCATATATATCTTTATTTAGTAAACACTAATAATAATCAATATGTAAATAAACTTATCTAATGTGTGCCGGCAATAGAATCATTGAACATTAATGAACGACATAGATGCCACGATACATTTTTATTCGGACTGTTCTTAATATAACATGGCAAGAATAAAACGTATGTAAGAAAGTACACGTGATAAATTCTAAAGTGATTACAAAAAACCCACCGAGCCTTAAAAATCTATTAAGCGGGGAAGACACTGACATGTTTTGATCAATTCAAGCGTGTAAATCGAATTAATTGTGAGCACGGCTCAATGGCGACCATCTTCAGTTGAACGAAACGAATTAACTTTGTTTTAATCATCAATGTTGTGCTTAGATAATATCTTTAGTTAATAAATAAGTAACTATATATTTATAAGTAATTCATTAGTAATTAATAAGTACTATGTATTATTAAGTAATTAATAGGTATAATGATGTATAATTTATCAATTAAAAATGTGTATCAATTCTGACAAATAGGCCAGTAAATAGATTTCACTAAATAATTTTTTGAAATTTGAAAACGTTTTTAATGTTTAATATTGGACTTTTACAGTTTTTGCTCATAAGAAATAAATGACTGCCTCGTTGGTCGTGTTGGTTGCGAGTGCGACTGCCGAACGGGAGGTCCTGGGTTCGATTCCCGGGT
>DWDW01002637.1:0-10021 GCA_018245635.1 Mimoniades versicolor eupheme
GTAACTGGTGAAACGTGGGAATGTTCTACATTCCTCTGCCTACCTCTACGGGGATTACAGGCGTGAAGTTACTTTATTTTTTTTATCGCAGAATAAAACTTCGTACGTAGCTTTATTACAACACATAAAATGTTTAAATCGATTTAGAAGAAACTCAAAAATAATCGGATTTTCAGTACCTGATGTTATAATGTGGAATTATCATTGTTTTATGGATTTGTACAGCTATAGTTGTGCAGCCTAAGCCATAGGTGACCAAGTGAGGCCCGAAAGATTTTACGAGTACATGTCTTAGCAAAATCTCGTGACTCACAGGAGTACTTAACATGTGCTCATTCAAAATTCAACAGACTGACACAACAACGTGAAGTGAAGCAATGCTATATTTGAGAATAAAGAAATAGTTCAAAAAACTATTCGTACTAGACCGCGACATGTCGCGATCTGCCGGCGTCAGGTTATTCACCTCTTACGACACCCTGTATCCTGGGCCTCGGCGAATGTATTCTTACTCCGCCCCGATACGGAACCAATATTTATATATTGTGACCATAATATTTAAAATCGTAATGGTGTGATGTAATAATAATATAAAAAATATGTTAAATGAAATTTTTCTGCAGTGAGTACCGGCGGGCCGGCGGCGGGGTTCGTGTGTCTGCTTCACGTTACCCACTCGCAACGCAAGGCGGGTCGCACACCCCGGCCGCCCGCTGCGCTCCTGGTGCCTACCCCACTTTTTATTTCTTCCTGCCGTCGAAAGTAATCAATTTGCGACTTAATTAATTAAGAAAAAGCTTTGTCGCGTTTCTGAAGATCAAATGAGCGGCTTTTCCTACTGACGACGCAGTGTTTCGGTAATAGTTCGCGCAGAAATTATTACGTGCAATCAGTAAATAAGATTTGATCGTTTAATTGCGAATAATTAGAGATAAAACTAAGAATGATTAATAATACAACGGGAAAAGAGTGAAATCATAGTCATGTATCATTTATTTCTTAGTATCATTTCTTACAATAAGTTTTCGTTTAATACATTTCCAGTGACATTAAGACATGTCTGCCATATTAGGTCTTTGCCCTCATACTCGTAGATGTTAACAATAAAATGTTAATAAAACTTTTTACTTTTTCTATGACGCACAGACTTAAATCGAGCGCTGTACGAGTCAGTTGTGTACTTTTAACACACGAGGGTACGTAAACGAAGCAACTAAAGTTTTATAAAACAACTATTAATATACCCTTCGAATTGTTCCCTTTGCTGGACATACATACGTACTTTCCGCGGGTTCGAATCTAACATAACCCGTCATTAAAAACAGTAAAACAATAATGTTTAAGCACCAGGCAATTATAAGCCTGTTTTATCAAAGTCGCCTGCCTTAATGTTAATTTAGCTATGTACAATATGACCCAGTTTCGACCTAATGCAGGCTTGCGAATACTTTCCTTTAGTTTCGTTACACCCGATACCGTTATCTAGTTAGAGCGACGAGGGTGCGAAGGGTCTAAGGGGGTTAGTACCTACGTATAAAAGAGATAAAGCCTCATTTTTTTTGTTTGATAAATAGTTAGATTTTTTGCGAATTGGGTCAATTCCCACTACTAAGTATTGCTGTGAGGAATGTTTTTGTTCGTATTAAAAAAGTGATGCAATATGCAGCTATGAATAGGTGATAGGAAACCTTGTAAGGTAACCTGCACAGCTCAGAGTTTTCATAAATATTTTAAAATAACGATCGTAGCTCCTCAACTGTGCAATTAGAGATGATAAGGGCCTTTGGTAACTATTAATCTGTCATAGAAACTTATCTTGCCCCATGTCATATCAGCCGCTAATTGTACCACAATTAAAAACATTTTGGTACTGTTAAGGAATGGTGTTTGCTCTTATAAGCTAATATTACATTCACAATATAAAAGAAAACCAGCTCACCATTGATTTGCAACAAAAACGTGTCAACGTGTTACACTCCTCTGCTTACCTCTTCGGGCATTACAAGCGTGATGTTACGGTTTTTTACGTATTAGCAAAAAGCCTACATACACACTCTATTATGTAACGAGAAACATGAAAATATATAAACGATAAGGTTTTCCTTAGTTTCATTTCAGCGTAGCGTTATCTAGTTAGGAACGAGGGTATAAGGGTACAAGGGACTGAGGGACGAGGGTCGCTGAGCGGCGCGGGCATCGCGTGCGCCGCACCAACTACTATTTATAAATGTTAGTTATAAAACTGATGTCCTATCGTTGGAGAGATTCCAAGCTATGTTTTTTTATAACATCAAAAACTACAAACTATTTTTATTGTAAATTGGCTGCCTCGATGGTCGAGTGGTGAAGCGCGACTGTTGATTGAGAGACGCTGGATTCAGAAACCGGGTCGGGTACTATTGGGTTTTTAAAACTAGAATTTCTGGTATACATTTCTAGTAGTGACTCTGAGTCTGGATTTGCCCGGTGAATGGTAAAAGACTCACCGCCAATTCTATGATGAGACGTATAATACAATTGGCGGATCGTATTGCACTTCTTTGCCTATCCCTACGGGGAAATACAGTCGTGATGCTATGTTAGTTTTTTTTGTCTATCGCTACCCGTTTACATTAGAACAGGCTTCTAACGTCCTGCTAGTGAGGGATTATATTCCCGCGCGCTGAAACCAATTAGCCCCCATATGATCTCAATAATAACTTTTTTCCTAATATTCGGACTGCGTAGAACTAGTACAGTGCGTGGACCACTCGGGGGCGCTGCCAGAGATTTTTTACCAACCCCCGTAAAGGCTAGTGAAGGAATCATTACATAATGTTTATGATTAAATAAAAAGTAGTGCTCGTAATGTAGGGTAAATTCAAATGAAATTATTAAAAGATAAATTTTTTTTTAAGTCGTCTTCAGTACGTCACTGTAAAAATATTAATATATTTTTTTTTAATTTATTTGTAGTATATCGTTTTCAATGTTATATTTTTTTAATAGTATCCAGTTCATGTAGTAAAATACACACACTAGACTCTACGGATATATTTTAAAGAATTAATATACAAATATTTAAAAGTACTTGGAACATGAAAGCTTGCGTACTTGTCAAATGTACATGTATGTACTGTACATGTACATTTGACAAGGTTCGTCCATAAATGCTAACTAAGTCGGTGAATCATTCATTTTCTTGGCCGGGAATCGAATCCTAGGCTCTTAGCATAGGTGATTAGCAAGATGGCTTGCAATATATGGATTCAGCAGAATTTTTCAATGCGACAAGGTGACTTTGACTTGTGCTGTCATATTATAAAATGAAATAAAACTTGGGTCGGCGACAGTACTTTACACGCGTACATCGCATATATCTGAAAGTTGCGTGCAAGTTACAACCAATAGCTAGGACGCCTGTGTTTTACCTTTTTTGTAATTTATAACGCTTACGTAGTTGACTGTACTTGGCTACTCTATTACTAGTTAACTAGTGTTGTGCATTTTAAGTTCTATGGTACATTGGAACGTAAAATAAAATTGTAATTTGCTTATGTAACAGGATTATTATATACATATATTCCTTGTCAATTTCTCTATATAATTATCTCTATATATAATTTCATTAAACAGAAAAGAAAAGTATAAAAAAGACGCTTTCTTATCTTATCTTAGTGTAATTATAAATTCGGTGTTTTCGTATGTAGTCTAACCTAGGATAATTTAGTGGTATGCAACTGAAGAGTAGTGTGAATAATATAAAAGACCAAAACATAGAAACAATATGAGTTGAAAAAAAACTTTTGTTGATAGACATATATATAATCAAAGAGTTTATATGAAACATATATTCATATATACTTGACCGTCTTGGTCCAAATTCGGTAGGAGGTCTTCCTGTTGAGTTTTATCAAGGATGTACTAATCCGAGACGTTTTATGAGTAAGTGTTTGTACAAGGAGTACATAATAATTGTGCACTTGAGTGTATTGAACCATTACTTACAAGGAAAACTGCTTCGCAGTGACAGTGTCTACAAGGGACAGATGGTTATCGTACCAGGGTAGCAGGAGCGAGGAGGCAACAAAGTTCTTTGTTTACGGGTGGCTCAGCTCTTAGGTATGTTTAGGCCCCGAGGGTCGGTACCCATATTGGACATTTTGTATAAGTGTGGGTCTCGATCCCTTGCCAAATCCCTTTCGGGAAGGGACCGAAAGGTCCGACCGTGCCGGCGTTCCAAATTTGCGGATTTTTAAGGTGAAATTTATAAGGGACGACCCCAGAAGCACCCCGGTCACTGTGGAGCGGTTATTACATTTTTAAAAGAATTTTATATGCCCCAAGATGTGTTAATAGGTTTCTAAATTAAATTACGTCGAAAAATATTAGAAGGTTTATTGGCTATTTTATTAGCCATAACAAAGGGTCAGTGTTTTATGTGGAGAGGAGGGCATTCAAAAATTCAGTCGGCATTCGTCCATAAATGTAGCTGAAATTGTAAATCTGCCATAAGTTTTAATATAGACATGTGGAACAGCCTTCATTTTGAAAATACCATGTATACAATAAATAGGAAGAAATATTAACAACAACTACCATAATAGCTCAATTCTTAAGTAAAAAATCCTTTAAAGTAGAAATAGCTCAACAGTAAATGATGAAATGCAGGCAGAAAAGAGAATCTGGCCAGAAACGGTTTAAACCGATACATAAAGGCGCAGACGCAGCAAGTTTGCTCCTATCTCCGCCAGAGGGAACTGTGTACTCCTAAGCAAAAATATGAAATCGTGAACTAAATTTACAAACAGAATATAACCGTATCAAGGAACATTGTCCTCAGTAACTACAGAGTAGACCCTTACTACATTAAAATATGGCAAATATGAAAACAACAAAGTTAGTATTTGTATACATATACCTTTACGTTAGGTCCCTCACGGGGTAGGCAGAGAGTGGCGAGTGCCAAATGCATGTAGTATTTGATTTAAATAATATTTGAAATTAGTTGTATTTGAAATAATAATAATATTTTGAGTCAAGCAATTATCTTGATTTGCTCTGAAACCAGGCAAAGCGTGCGATATGGTAACAGGACAGCTTAAACATAGCCAAAAATTCACAAAAAAAATAGCGCAAAAGAAAATCTAAACAAATACTGTAAAATAATGTCGAAAAACATAATAAGTTTCCACCCTGAAACAAAATACAAACTACTGCTTATTTTATACTAAAATAATTGTTACAGCTGGAAATCGACCCTAAAATCGCTACTACAGCAGTCTGAAAAAAAATTGAAAAAAGTGGACAAAAAAAAAGTAATCACTGTATGGTTTTCCCTTGTATGTTAAAATATTATATTATTATAGTATTAGCGTCTTAATGAACCCCCATTTTTCTTACATTTTTCTCCTATTTATCGTAATTTTTTTACGTAGTTATGTTTGTCGTAGTTACGAAATATGCGTTATTAATTCACATTATATTTTTCTTTCAGGTATGTACCCTACTCTTGCTTGGTGAGTTTGCAATTAAATCGTTGGTGACATGACAGTTTCATTGGAAAGGGTAATGATATAAAATCATTGTAGAGATGAAGGTCATGTGAATGTGTCTTCCACAGTCTTATTAATAAGAGAGTAGTGTTGTATACTCGTGGATCAATAAACTAATTTTTAATTATTTTTTTAATTTAACATGCTTCGACTCTGATACAGTAGAAGATAAGTAGGAATCCACTTGTCAGGAGAATGGCAAAACAAAGAAGCTGATAAATCAAAATTAAACTTAACCGTATCGGCAAAAACACCATGGAATCATTAGAAAAAACCTTTCTAATATTTCTTAAGGCTGCAACAGAGGGATGTCGGATTTCATTAAGGCACCCACACACGCCCGTCCACACACGGCTAGAAAAAGTTATAATAACATTAATGTAGGTTCTTTTGACAGCTCTCCGGCCGTCGTTAGCAGCCCTGCGCTTTGGATCTTGTCATAATCTTTAGTGTTGTGACTCACTGGATCTATAGGTATCGATAAAGGGGGATTATAAAAATGTGCTATATGAAGGTGTAACTGTTTTTCATTATATGAATTTGATAAGATACATTTAATGAAATCTAAACTATGTCGAACATGTAATAGGTTTAAAAATTATTTAATTTCTGTATTAATATAAGAAAATATTATTCTAGGTAATTTAAGTGACTTAAATTCTGTGTTTATCTAATTGGATTTGATTATTATTATTATTATACATATATCATCACGCCAGATAGCTTACGAGGTTAACAGGGAATATCGGGTTCCAAACATCACTATTCCTACCGAACAAACGTGCACAATTCCTCTACAATTTAATTTCAATTTCAAATGAATTTAATCTTTCAAATTACAGTACTAAAATGAGCGTGAATATTGTTTTCTTAGCTAAGGTTCTTGTCCTCAATGTTGGGGTCGTAAATTGAACGACAGGTCAAAATAAAAACAATCGATCAGCGGGCGCCGACAGGCGGCCAGCCCGCGCCATCGCATCACTAATTACGTCGACGGCGGCATCAGGTCGAGCCAAGGGTACGGTCTCTGAATTTTTTCCCCTACGCCCGCCACCCCACCGGAAGGGAGGCGACCCTCCGAACCGTTCTTAGCATTTCCCTGGCTCGAAGGCACAAGACGCCACGCTTATATGAACCCCTGGCACCTACTCGGGTTATATACTTTTTTGGTCCGTCAGACCCTTTGAGGCCTCTCGAGTTTGGGTCCTATATATCCCATTTTCAGCACTGACCTTTAGGCCTAGAACAGACTGGCTACAGTACGTGTATAAATTTTACAAATCCCACCTAAAGAAGTTACCGATTAGTATTAAATTTATTTTAATAGTTGTCAATTAAATAATACTACTAAACTACATGGAATGTTCCATGAATAATCACAGCAGCTATATTCTTAAAAAAGTAACGAACAAATATTTGAAAACACATATAAACATGTATAAATTTTTGACAACAGAGATATGCATATTGCGATCAGCACTTTTATTAAAATCGCGCGAGTTATCAGTTGCAGGTTAAACGCAATATCACAATGCATTACGCGCTATGAACGTTAAAATCGTGCGTTTGCAGTTAAACGTAGACAGTCCGTTTTGGTTCTTAGAGTCACAGCTTCGGTACGGTTGTGTATATTTATAGGTAGTTTTAAGTATATAGGTAGGTAGGTATATATATGAAACTTCGTGGATTACCGGCCTAGTGCGTGCGGATGGTACTCTGGGGTTTTTTCGTGCAAACATTATTTTATACTTAATACACTGAATAACTCCGTGTGTTAGCGGCCACCGCAACAAGGTCTGTAATTATATAGAAACATTTTCGCTCAGGACCTTGCCTTAATTCCTAGATCTTGTTAACGTTGCTTTACTTATATTGAAATATGTGTGACCACCACCTACGTTATTTATAATAGATTACAGATGGTTGCGTTGAATGAATAAAAATATGATATTCAATTTAATATTTTTGTATTTGAATGTAAGTTACCTAATACGTCAAATTTATAAGAGATTAAGTACCCAAAATTTTTTTTTTATAGTTGTTAGCTGTTTTATTTTATACTATATAGTAAAGACTAACACAAAATGCTATGAACATAATAACACAAAAATACAATAAGTATTTTTATTGAACAGCATCAGATAAGCTTGATATGGGTCGATATACGATCTCTTAGATAATATTTTATAAGCGTCGAATGCATTTAGTGTATAAGGAACACAACTTGAACGCTTCCACGGTGCGAACGACGCGCTGAACTTAGCGGTATATTATGGTACTTTAATATTACAGCCTTGCGACCGTGTGCGTCTCCCTTAAGTGCCTCCGTCACGAGGCAAAAGGCGAACAAAGTAGCCTGTCTTCCCGCCTACACTCCTGGTACAGGGGCAAACTTTGATACCCCAAAACCACCCTGCCACCCTAGTACCCGACCCACCCACTAGGGGCTTTGAGGACGTCTTTGAGCGAACTTTGCTGGGAAAACCCCGAAATTCGAACTCGCGCCGTCCCGATTATGAGTTGGCGATATCTTTAGATTCTCTGCTTGCCTGGTAACTTGGGAATTAAGGTACAGTATTTCTCAACTATATTTTGTGTAGTATAATTAGTTTATTATTATTATTATTCATTGCAAATATAATAAAATACAAATGAGCGTATTCTTTTGCATAACCAAAAAATTCTCTAACATAGATATATATACCCCACAGCTTTATTAGATGACGTAAATTTTATAATAATATGGATTAATTTTATTATAATAATGATATAAGTAATGTAAGTAATATCACAACAATTCAACTTGGGCCTTGTCGTAATACCTAAGATACATCACCTTTACAGCATATTATCTAGGCATAATATAAATATACACCACGATAACATTAGACCTCATCAAGACATATGGTGATCAAAACCAACAAAAGTATTATTTTAAAATGCTCCTCGGTATGAATGTTTTAAGATTCGTTGCTACACGTTGATGTCTTTTCTTTGACAAATATTTAAAGGAAGCGCGAGATGCATTAAATACGTGGTAGGTATTAAAATTTAAAAACCACAAAACATCGAATTATATTACAATTATATACTTCAATAATAAAATAATAGTTGCACGGCAGATCTGTAGGATAGATGCATTTGGCATTCGGTGGTGTTTGCCTAGCTCTCAAGGGTATGACGTGAAAATACAATGATGATGAGATATAATAAATTAAAATCTAATTCAGTAGCAATGCCTACGGTGGTACATATTGTTAATTTAGCCAAATTACATGTTCTTAGAGCCATTCACATGTAGCGAAAAACTTTCAGATTTTCATAGTCGAACAAACCCATTAGAACAACTAAAGTATTCGAATAATACCTTGTAGTAAATGATTTCGATTTTAATCCTATATCATTACATAAACGATGCATTTTGTGACTACTAGAGCATGGAACTAATATTGTAAAATCAAAGGGGCAAGGGATATAATGTGACATTACAATATAATACAAAAACAGTACAGCACACCACGAAGAATGAAAAAAATTAGACAGACAGTTAGAATTCATTCATACACGTATACAATTTTGTGAAAAATTCCATTTCAAGATTTGAACTCCATACCGCCGGAGTGATAGGCTGAAATTGATGCCACCTGTTTATTGATATGCATCGTTGCATATTTCAGATACAAAGAGTTGAAGTGTAATATTTTATGCAGCTGTTTAATCTGAACCATATTGCATATATAGGAATCACCAAATCCACGACGACTCCCACTCACGTCCTAAGTAAAGACTTCGAAAGCAAAAGTTGAAGTGCTTTTATAGAACAACATTATGAGCAGCGTCATAATGACGTTCGAAATTGTGCACGCCGTTTTAATTTTTTCAAAAAAAGGTTACCGTTTTGTAAAGTCGAGTTTTTCTTTTATAAAGTTACCAAGCGAATGGGGTAGGGAATTTTGTACAGCGCTCAGAAATACCAGGATAATAGAAGCTACAGGATGTTGATTAAACAGTATTTTTGCCGTGCACCCCTTTCGCTTAGTTTTTTAATTTAAACCCTTGTCGTAGCATCGACTGGCTTAGAATCAGTCTACTAAAGTGATATGCGTAGCGACATTTTTATTAGTTTTTTTCTTGATTGTATAGAAAAAAAATCCCATTCTTATTATATACCAATACACTTATTAACATTGTTGAATCTGCTCCTTATTGTTTATTAAAAATTAAGGGTCGTTTATATACACGAAGACGATCGGTTAATACTAATGCATTAATCGATCGTTTTCGTGTGACAAAACGATAAAAGGTACCGTAATAGTTCTTGTCCGTTTTATTCTTTAATAATCATAATAAATATAACTATAACTAGGCAATACATATACATATGTACATAATAAATATTTATGTAATCATATACGTAACTTCACGCCTGTAATCCCCGAAGAGGTAGGCAGAGGAATGCAGAACACTCCCACGTTTCACCGGTTACG
>DWDW01002638.1:0-10021 GCA_018245635.1 Mimoniades versicolor eupheme
TGCGAGTGTACTACACTCCTCTGTCTACCTCTTCGGGGATTATAGTCGTGTTGTTACGTTACAAATGAGTGTCACGACGCCGCGACATGTTACATATATAGGCAGTGTAAGATCATCATTGAATATAAAAAAAAAATATATTATCTATTCAACATTGGATGTACGATTGTTTGAATAAAATTAAACGTGGTTTATAACAGACACAAGTTCGTTCGATATTTCTGTCCCCATGGGATGCCACTATTTGCGCGGATAAGGATGATCAATGGGTATTTAAGAAGTTATTATCAGAACCAAATGGTCCTTCCTATTCACCAGATCCTCTCTAAAGGGAAGCATAGACAAATCAGATCATTACTTTCCTGGGATTGTTTTAACTACAGAATAATATTATGTTCGGTGGATATTTCTGAATAAAGCATTAAATTTATAGAGAACCCAATGGACATATAGCTTTGAATTAAATTTTTTTGTTAATATATCGTACTAACATCAGTTTTATTAACAAATAGAAAAATGTATATTTTATTTAACATTTACACTCGTACACCGGTGCCCCGTATCCGATTTCTATTCTGTACTCCTACCCAAAGATTTGTCTGGTAGAGATCGCTTATTAGCGATAAGATCGCGCTTTGTATATTTTCGGCTTCGTCAAACTTACATTTTCTCTGTTTCGCTGTCTTTTCGTGTACAAGAAAGAATTGTATTATTACCATAATAAAATTAAAAAACAAATGTAAATTGTAACTTATTTTAATGAACAAATTAAAACTATTCTATGAAAATAAAAGAGAATATCTATCTGTTACCGTTCAAAAAGTTCAGTCCTGTGACAGAGACAGGGACAGCGGAGTCACGTTAATAGGGTCCCGTTGAGCACCCTTTAGGTATGGAATCCTAATTAAGTAGTGATTTTTAAACTAATAACACCAGTTTCTTGATCACCTATATGTTTTACGACGAATCTGGAGTATGACGAATCTGGAGTACGACGAATCTGGGTTACGACAAATCAAGAGTACCTACGTCGAGTTCGGAACATGACGAATACAGAATAAATCTTTAAAATTGTATCAATAAAAGTCAAAAGAAGTTACAGATTTGCTGTTATTATAGTCACGCTGTTGAAGCGTGCCGCGGTTATAGGTCAAGCGCGTGCTGTTGAAACGACGGCGCGAATGTGAATCCAGGTTTAGAATACAGGGAGTTCCCCGTAAGTTTCAAACATAGATGTTCTATACTAGTTGAGAACTCCCTGTATTTTTTCAAATAAGTTGCCGTTGTTAATGTCGTGTTATTGAAATCAGGTTTATTTATATTTCGAATGTGGGAGAAATTTTCACTAGTTCAATTTATAGTTTGTAAGTCAGGGTCCGAGGGCCCTCCTGAGCTTGGGGCCCCGGACACTGCCCCGTTTAGGCCCCCTTAGCTACGTCACTGCCTAAAAATACAAGACGCCAAGCGGTTTACAAAATAATATATGCACTGGCTTGCTTGACGCTATTAACAGCATGTAATAGGCAAACTCATCTAACCTATAAAGACTTTGATAATACATATGTAGATATTTTCAACAATAGCGAATGTATTCAAAACTTTCGATATTGATTCCTGCAACGTATGTATAGAGTTCTATGCAGTTTTATTTTTGGAATATAAATGGACTCTAGATGGATTTTGCATAGGGTTGGGTAGTTTTATGATATTCTTCGGTTCCGCTCCCCGGGGAGCCAGTGCTTAGTAAGTTTCCGTGTTTTGCAAGCACAGAGATAGTTGCACTAAATTGCAACTACGTATAGCCCGCGTACAAGTTATTTTTACAAAATGTACATTGAAATAAATGTACAAGAAACGCGGCAGGTCTGTAATGATGGAGATTTTTGGCATTCGATACCCTCTGAGCGCCCCGTAAGGGCTCTGGCTTGAAGATATAATAATGACAAAAATAATAAAAGAGTGAATGTAGTTGATATGAAGTTGGAATGAAGAATGTATGGTAGTGTTGACAAAGCCACAAGCTCTCTTGACGCTTACTTTGGGATCAGATGGCCGTGTGTGGAAAAAAAAACATATGTGTAGAGTCATTTCATTATCATCATCACCAAACGATCACCATGATACATTTGGAAATACCTCTCCTCTCAGATTAAGGCTAAGGGCTAGGGGTTAAGGGGTAGGCATAGTTAAACGGTCAAGTGCTGGGTGGAAGACTTCACATTATGGGGAATTTTGTGGTATTTAAGTTGCCTCGCGATGTTTTCCTTCACCGTTCCACCAGGAGCCGATGCTTTGCGATGCGTCACTCGCATGTGGCGGATTATTTCAAAATATCTTTGAATTAAGTTTGGTCTAGATTTCATTTGTCAGTATATTCGACGACTTTTCATAAAAGTGATTTTATTATTATTTCTAAGCTCTACAAACAGTATGATTAGATTGTTCGTTCGTTCGACTTTGTTTCCGTGGACTTCGTACAAAGCAATAGAAAATATGTATTGTCACGTCTGTAATCCCCGAAGAGGTAAGCAAATGTGTGTAGCAGTTTCACGTTTCACCAGTTACGTTTACGTCCCTTTATGCAATGGTGAAGTGAGCCTATTGCCATACACCGGGCACGTATCCAGACTTTGAGCCGTTACTAGAAATCTCAACAAGAAAATTTTACTTATAAAAAACGAATATCACCGGATCCGGGATTTAAAGCCGGGACTTCTCGATGAACAATCGCGTTTTCAACGACTCGACCGACGAGGCAGTTAAAGTGTTATATCATCAAGTCGTGTCTGTCCTTCCAACTAGA
Source organism: Mimoniades versicolor eupheme (assembly GCA_018245635.1). Taxonomy (NCBI): domain Eukaryota; kingdom Metazoa; phylum Arthropoda; class Insecta; order Lepidoptera; family Hesperiidae; genus Mimoniades; species Mimoniades versicolor. The sequence goes on from DWDW01002638.1 coordinate 2,804, forward strand.
GGCAAGTCATAGGTGTGCGCTAAAATTTCCAAGATGGTTGCGTCTAGTATAAACGACGGTACAAGGACACCTTTACGTCCACTTTTTGAAAAATCCACGAATATTGACCGTACAGTTGTTACCAAGCAGCTGTAAACCTGAAAATATCATACAACCACATGTCATGTATCAAGGGAAATAAAAGATAATAGGTTAAAAATGTTACATTGAAAAAATTGTGTTGAAAATGTAAAACATACCTAAAGTCAATCGCCTCGAGCAAGGGTTTGAAAAATATAAGAGAAGAGAATAAAAAACATTTTTTACAGGACAACGATTTGTGTTTACAACTGAAATGTTTTCAGTGTTCTTTATGAAATAGGATAATCGGTATGTAATTTATATCTACGGAATCATTGGGATCCAGTATTAATTCATTATGTCTATTATGTAATTTAAAAAAAATATTTTTACAAAATCTTCATGACTCAACGCCGATCTACAAGGAGGTCGCAGGGAAGGATGTCGTGAAAATGACCTCCGCTTGATCCGAGAGTAGTTGAGCTATCGCGAAAAACGTACCATATTCAGCATATTTTAACATCGAATACACGAACTCTCTTAGCTCGACATTGTATACAAAGGAGTAATAAAATTATCTATTACCCTTACCAGCGACGACTTGGAATTCCGTTTTTCACTAAACTTTTTCATTTTTGTTTGTTTTCTTCCCTTAAAGAGCAAAATAAATTATCATTAAGGGATCTCTTAACGCGACTGCCGGCTATGACAGACTTCATTCATTACGCTGTTGAAAGACGCGAATTATTTTGCCGCGAGCGACCATTGTTTCAAAATATTTGGGTTCCGTTTGAAAACGGTGTAATTTTTATATCGAACTCTATTATACGTTAATGTGGGGTGATTCTGATACTCAGTGACTGGAATATTTTCTAATGAAACATAAGAAGTGATAATGAAAAAAACTATTTAATAAATATTATTAAATGATAATTATCACAATAAATTGAGTGCTCATGAAAGGAGTCTTCCCGAGCGGCGACTGTGTCTGATTAATTACGCACACATACTGCCCGGCGCACCCTGGACATTGCGACAAAGATCTCAAATGCCTCCTTAGTGGAATGGCTGCAAGCGGGACTGCTGATGGAGAGGTCCCAGGTTCGATCACGTGTCGGATACTGTCGAGTTTTTCTAACAATCTTAGTAGTAACTCGTTGTTTGAATTTGTGCTCGATGTATGGAAATAAACTCAACACTTATTCCACGATGGTACGTGTAACATAACTGGCGAATCATTGGAGTGTACTACACACCTCTGCTTGCCTCTTCGGGGATCACAGCCGTGATGTTACGTTCTTAAGGAATATCATGGTTTTAGTCGTCACATTGAATGAATTTGTTTATTGTAAAACATCAAATTATCAGATAAAAGTAAGGTCTAATAATGGAATAGCGAACGGGTTGCAATGATGTTAGTATTTTATTAATACATCATCGCGCTCGACCCCTTACGGGGTAGGTAGACGGCAATAATAATAGGTATTATAAATGCAACAATTACTATTCGTACGGCTTTTACAGCTGACCGGCTGAATAGATTTTGATAAAATTTGGTGAAATGGAAACTTTGAACTCTGAAGAAATATGGATTATTTGCTTGTTTCATAATAGTAACTACGAGTATGTAAATATAAAGACGTAGGAAAAGAGATTTTTATTCATTTATATGATTGTACAAATTGTACTAAAATTATGTGGATAAACTCAAGAGTAATAAGTCTTTCTGGCGATTAGTTAACGGAGTAAAATAGTTAACATTAAAAAAAATTATGTATCAAAAATAGACGAATACCAATTGGATTAATGTTGCTGCTTGAAATATTTCGTTGGCCTTATACCAATGAATGCTGGCTGACTAAAATTTTTATTAACAAACCTAACTTATAGTGATATTTTCATAGTCTTTATATGATGTCGCATGCGAATGTTCAGTGTGGGCAGCGGCCATTTTTGATTACTGTTGCTCGTGTTTGTTTATGTGTAGTCACACATTCAGTCGAATGTCTATATGAATGAATGAACGAACAAATGAATGAACGGATGTTAGTAACTTACAGTTATGTTACGATGTATCCTCAATTACAAAATCACAAAAAAATCATCTACTGAACCCCTCGAAATTGTCAAAATATTATTGAATTTTTTATCGAGATGGCGCTTATGTTAAATTATTCGTTTCGCTTTCTCAAAATAAGTGATGCTACACAATATTTGAGGATTTCATTGTTAACGATTCTCTAAGATAATGACCGTCCATAATGAAATAGAATACATATTCTGGAATACTTATTCATGGACGGTCAAATGAACGTGTTTGTCCCTTTCTATCATATTACACACTAGTGAGTGGGAAGGAGACGAAAAGTGCATTAGCTAAAATGCTGCTATTGAGCGTTTATGAATAAAGAGGTTAGAGTCATTAGTCCCCACTTAGGCCCTTTCCGCATGGAGCTATCCATACCCAAGAAAATTTATTAATTACTTATTAATACCCAACGACCCCCTGATATTATCATGTAAGGCATGTATCACATGCAGCTGTTTTTATTATAGAGGTAATATTTTGGTAATACTTTTTTTATTTCAAACAATACGTTTCAGTTTACTATAAAGCGCCATCGTACGGCTAATCAGTGAACTAATCGCTTCCTTAACTGACAGCGCCACCTGCAGATTTCTACACAAGAACATAGTAGTACTTAATCGTGTTCGGAATGGTTGGAAGGTGTATTTGAATCTGAAAACGTTCACTCCTCTTGTATATTGTAATTATCAGACGTGACAAAACTCATTAGTTACTTGATATGCAGATTATATTGCACTTGTTAATGTATTATGAATTTATATAATTTCTTATAATAGAGTGATGAATGTGGACGAAGCACGACAGATGTGTAAGAATAGAGATATTTGACACTCTGTGCTCTCTGCCTACCCCGCAATGGACCTGGCGTGAAGATATGTATGTATGTATGTATTAAATAACTTCTAAAAATGTTTAACTTCCACAAATAAAATACATTTTCAAGTTACAATCTTCTAGCTTTAACACTAGGTTATACCTAGTAATATTATTATTGTACATACATATATTGTTCAGAGTCCATCGTCATCAACTTATGTACATAGTTCAGAGTTAGACTGAAACGTGAACTAATCTTCACATTAATGTGTTGGAACTAGTAAAAAATTAAATTTGTAAAACAAAAATTAAAAAAGAAATCACATTTATAAAAATTATTGCGTGAACTTTATAACAATAATAAGCCTCTTAGCTCCAAATTCTACCCATAAATCTTCAGCAACGAAGAGATCAAGCAATAATAACCAGGGAACAGCTCTCGGGGAATAAGCCAATTAGCATGCCCTCGTCGCGATGCCGGCATAATGATAGATCTCACTTCACAAAATAAAAGTGGGGGAGATTATTTTTGTTTTGGTTTTTTGTTTTCCGAAATTCGGTGTCAAGTCTCAAAGCTTAAAGAATCAACTGCTCATAAACTAGTAATACTAAAACCATTTTAAGGATATTTTTAACAAAGTCATTATATTTTATTAGATACTACTGTCCATTTAAAATCGAGCCGTAGCTATGGATTAAAATACATATTTATAAAAATATAATTTACGTACTATATGGTAGTATCACTGTTATTTCAGTTATTTTAATTTTAATGTAACATAAACGTAACATCACGCCTACGATGTGGAAAGAGACACAGGAGTGTAGTACACGCCCACGTTTCATTAGTTACGCTAGCGGACGGACGAACTTAACTATTTTCAGCATAGGACGAAATAATCACCTAATTTAATTAAATAGTAATTATCGTTATCTACATAGTATTTTCAATTAATATTAATTACTATAAACATAAGAATAAATAAGTATAGAAAAGGTGATGTTTAATTAATAAGTAAGGAAACAACTTTCTAATTACTACTCGCGTGAAACTTGGAAAAGCCTCCGCTAAAACTTCTTGAATACTTTGCTTTTAATCAGTATGATAATAGATGAAATTTACGCGAATACCGAGGGTAGAAATAAAAGCTGATATGTTGTGTCCCCGATACATGAAACATGAACAAATATCAAACTGGTTGTCAATTGAGATGATGTCTGGATATTGTAATAAGAAATTTTGCTGTTTCTTTTTCCAGTCCTGTCTAGAAGTCTGCTTAGTTTTAATATTACAAAGACAAGTTTATGTAAATATTTACTGAACAGCACTCAATATTTAGCGTTTGTAATATTGGAGTACAATTTCACTATGATTATTTATTTATTAGCATTTGAATATTAAAATCTATAGTAAAGTTATATTAAAATTTTAATATTCGAATACGGAGACATATTCTCAAACAAAATCCCGACGTCCATACGTGACGCGCAAATATAACTCTTGTGAATGTCAACTGTATTCAATATGAATAAAATCACGTTTATATTTTCTTTCAGACTACTCTTAACAGTACGCATTAACTACATTATTTGATTACACGATTTTCTCTATGAACTATTCAAACATCGTTGCTGTTGAAACTCGTCCTACGCTGTCCAATTGTATTGATGCTCTAAATGAAATGGAAAATCCGGAATTGTCGATAATTCACTCTTACTGACGTTCTACTCAATATGTATATGAACGTTTTAGTACATGGAAACATCACTTAAACATAGCCACAGAGAAGCACATGCTAATGTCAAAGGTAATTTGGACGGGGTCGAGTATTCCGGAAAACGGATATTTCGACTAGAATATAAAGCGATTACGCTACGACTATGTCAAAGCATATCATTGAAGGTCGGATTAAGAGAACATAGTATGCGAGTGCTTTGATAATCTCTAGCACACGGTTGCGACATGACAATATGTTAATATAACTTAAGTGCTATTAATTATTAAAGTATTTCTACGACTGCCCCGTTGGTCGTGTTGGTTGCAAATGGGATTGTCGAACGGGAGATTGTGGGTTCAATTCCCGAGTCGGGCACTACTTAATTTTCTAATTTAGATTTTCTAGTAGTGGCCCGAAGTATAAATATGTGCCCGGTGTATGGCAATAGGCTCACCACCTATTCCATAGTGGGACGTAAACATAACTGGTGAAACGTGGGAGTGTCCTACATTCCTCTGCCTACCTTTTCGGGGATTACAGGTGTGATGTTACGTTTGGAAAATATACAATTCGCAACAATCTATCTTTTTACGAGTTTAGATTAGTGGGTGCTCGGAATTAGGAATAAAGTACGTTAGTTTAAATATACAAGAATATCATCGCCCAATGTAAATTTTCATAATTAATGTAATTAATACACTGATTTCCCGTGAACGAAATCGCGGGCAGAAGCTAGTGAGCAATACATTCATATGTGACGATATATTATGTTCATGAAAATTCCACAACCGAGTGCCAAACGCATAGGTACCTATAATCACATAGGTAGACATATAAAAGAATATATTCGGAGTAGTATTTTCCTATGCGTAGGAATTTCATTTACTGGGAGGAAATAAAACAATCGACGAAAATTAACGGTCTCATTCAAATATCGTTCGACATTTAAAATTGACCCCCACCTCAGTAGCATCGCGGGCAGTTCTGCAACATTATGCCTCGTTAGAGTTTTATGACCACTACCGTAGCAGAATGGACACGTTAAGCTGTTATTTCGCAGCAGTTACATCGTTTTAATAACAGCCGTATAGTCTTAATGTTGTTAGTAAACTGACCATTAATAACACATATTAACTACTAACCCATTTTTTTATTACATTCGTTATATAAAGGGTAAGAAAGTCCGTAAAATAAAGGTGACGCTGCGATATCATAGGATAAATATAAAAGAAAGCGATATATTTTAAATATAATAATATTTTCAATGATATATTTTAAATATATCACTTTACACGTTTTTTCCTAGTACTCTTTGGTAAGTAAAGTAAAGTAAGGTAAGTAAAAAAATCATGAAAAGATTTTATTTTTTTAACTGCGTACACTTCACTCATTATACAACAGCTAAATTCACATCGCAATTTTTCATACACCAGCGCTATTCTAGTAGGTGTCAGAAACTCGAGTTACAACGTACCGCTGTTCATTTGTCGAGTTCCTCCACCATATCAGACGGTCTATAATTCGTTAACTATTGCAGAAGTGGGGTAGAGACTGCACGCTTCCCCGAAATTTCGACAGATGGCATTCAACATAGTTGCAATTAATTCATCAATAATTTTGAAAATGAAGTTTTAACTAGAAATGTAGCATCCCTGTCTCATCTTATTATGTAATAGCAAAAAATACAAGACTATAGGAGAAAACTCATTACTTTAATGTTTTTCTTTGTTTAATTAAAAAAAATGGGAAAAGCAGAAATATGTCTTTCATATTTATTTATTAGTGTAAGTATAGTTATATGTGACGACAGCATGCAAAACATCATAAATTTCGATTTCAAGCATATTATAAGATTACAATTAAATATTCAATTACGATTCTGAACAATTAACAAGAAAAAATTATAAATAACGTCATTTTTAAATACGTCAATAATCTTGTTTATTTTAATACCGTATTCGTTTATTAAATATTCTGTTCATAGAAATTATTGTCTAAATAATTAGTAACGTTAAAAAATAAAAATAAAAACCTACAAATTATACAAGAAACAACATAATAAATATAAAAAAAAATATTTAAACGGCAAGACTGCGAATTTCTCCTTAAGCGTTTAATTCTGTAATTAGGCATAGCCTAACAGTGGAACGATAAAAGTGTCCACAACGATGATAAATACTCAATCTTTGTTATCATGAATACCATCATTTGCAACTTTTAATATTTCTTATTTTACAAAACCCTTAATTAAAAACTACACCGGTCAATTAAAAAATGTTAACATAAATTAGTCAAATAACCAAACTACGATATTGAGGATCGTGAGGATGATCGCGACACGATCAAAATTAAATGCTTGTGTACACTGAAATAACGAGCTGTCAGTTTTTATTGTAGATAAATCTTGTTTTTCACAAGCAATTTACTAAATTGAATTTAGTTTCCGAACGTTAAATATGGGCTTGTTCGTTAAGGACCTGTTACACCGTCGCCCAGCGGTACCGAGGTGGTCTGGGAAAGTACGAGTATTATTAC
>DWDW01002639.1:0-10021 GCA_018245635.1 Mimoniades versicolor eupheme
TACTTCCAAATTCAAATTCATTATTTAATTACATACCATAAGCACGATACCCTATTTCCTTACCTTTTTTTATTATTTAGCAATACGCTTACATTTGAATGCTAGCCCATCATTTTATTTTAAATATAAACTAGTACTTGACATTGTATTATATGGAATATATCAGGACATAACGTTAAATATGCTAAACAGGTAAAACATTAACAAAAGCCAGAATTTTTCCGAAGCGGTAGCCAGAGCAGCGTAGTACACTGACGATTCTATGTTATATGTCTCATGGAATAGGTGGTAAGCCTGTCGCTACCACGGAATGGGACTATTAATCAATAGCTTAACAATTTGTTTTGACGCTAATGAATAAATAATCAATTGTTACGACGTTTTGTTCGTATACATTGAAAAAAAGTGAGAATTATTGAAAGGTTTTATTAAATTAAAACTAATTCATAACTTACACCAATAGTATCAACATCTTCGGGTCCCTCGCCGTTTTCTTCACCCATAATTATTATCACTTATCCAATATTTATTAGATAGAGGCTTTCAAAACAAACCATACTCGAATTTGTTTGTAAACTGCGCCGTATAAGCTGTCATTTTAAATAAAAAAAAACTCCTTATAATCTCTTTTTAAAGTGGATTACCAATATTAACAGAAATAAATTGTTCTATTATTGTTATTAATTGTTTAGTAAATATTTGGCATTATTATTGAAAATAAAACAAATATGTAAAACAGTAATAATTTATTTCATTCAGTTGTTTGTTTCTATTAGTAATTTAATAGACATTAGAGCATTTTTAAATCGCGAGCTGGATATCAATGACATTAGATATATTATATATGTATAAATACAATAAATGTTGGTAGTTTAAAGTACGTATCTATACCTATTCTTGTATCAACAGTTTTTGAGGACAAAAATGGATGTCGATTTTCGTAATACAAGTGGCTTGACGCGAAGGAAGCCTAGAGTGCTCGTTAATATCTCGAAGGTGTCACAACATTCATTGTTCTGTTGACTAGATAGAAATTCAAGTGGCTAATAGTACCTAATAAGCGGAAAGGTAAAGGTAGACAGTGGCAAGCTAGCATCAATTCTTCTTGGGTTATTATTTGATAAAAATAGGAGTTAAAAGCTATTATAAATAAAATACGAGTAGTACAACTTTTGAATGTAGCTTCAGGCAGTAAAATGTTTTCACTGTTCAAAAAAACTGTAAATATAACGGTTTCGTATCAAAGTTTAAAGGCAGTTAAAACTTCACCATCTATGATTCATTGAACTTCATAAAATAACATTATTTTAGCATTAGTAACACTGTATTCCAGCTCTTTAAGAGACCGATCGATCACAGACATTTTATTACATATTGTTTTAGCCTCATTAACTACAAAAGTTAACTAAAAGGAGCTTAACATATATTATAAATAATTTAATTTAACCTGTTTTAAATTAACGTCTAACGAAACTCTAAGCCTAAAAATATCTGGGTACTTATTATCTATTTTTGTACTTTTGGGTTACATTGTGTATCCTAGGCAAATAAGTTAGTAATTCTTTAACGATCGTGGCAAGTTGATTACCTACATTAAATACATTATAGTTCTATTATTTGCCGGTATTTATAGCTGCAGATTGAATTTCATTGATAAACAAGGTCAGTACCTTAAACGTGTTCTTTAGGTCACAACTCACAACACGAGACTCGTCGGTCTCTGTGACCTCAATTGAGTCAAATTCCAGTCACTGTTTTGCATTCTAAACAACTTTTCACTCACTTCATACGTTTTATATTATACGGACAACTTAAAACACTTGTTTATAGCGTTATCTTTTTAGACAAAATTTACAAGTCACTGGGCTACTTAACGTGGTGGAGCCTGTGGCGGAACGTCTTCCAATTTCCCCCACACCACGTTACACATTTCTCTCACAAGAGCTTGTTCCCCCGAGTCTAGATCAGGAGCTGGTCTCCTACGCTCTCTCTCAACTCGTTCTCTTACTTCTAATACTTGAAGAGCGCGAACAACCGCTTCTGGCCTCTCATTTACACCTCCCCCCATCCCTTTTTCAGCCTCCAGTCGACGCACTTTTTGTTCCAAATCTCTTACGTACTGAACAGTTCTCTCCGCGAGTTGCGGATGTGTTATTGGTACTGATGATGTGGGAGGTCGTGAACCTTCTTCAGCATTAGTTCCGCTGCTACTACCATCTCCGTCGTCCCGTTCTCTCCCAGCTGCTCGACCACAGTTGACGCACGTACTTCTTTCTCTCTCCTCATCCAGGTACAGACATAGCTCCTTTAACTCTAAATTGTCACGTATTAATTCCTGCTGCTTGTCATCCAACTCTCTCAGTTTATTTTGGTAAGCCGATACTTCTTGTCGCATTACAGATGCCGTGTACCGTCCAAACCTCTGCCACTCCCGGGCCAATTTGCGTCCCTTTTGACGATCGTCATCTAAGAAACAGCACAAATCCCGAAGTTCCTGATTATCTTCACTAAGGCGACGGTTGGCTTCTTTCAATGCTTTGATTTCATCTAACAGTGTTTGTATTTGTCGCCTCTGGTCTGTAGATTGTCTTGGACCCTCCGCATCAATACGTTTTGTAAATTTAAGCATATCTGCAGATCTTCTGTGTATCTGTTCCTCTTCTAGATTGCGTTGTACCCGCTGAGTGTCGTCAGCGCTTCTTGCTCGAGTTGTTTCCAGAGGCTCGTGCACTATTGCTTTTGTAATTATTTCACCGCCAGGACGCAGGTGGCGTAATGCTGCGGGTGGCACGGGGTATCCTACAGGATATCCTTGTGGGTATTTCACTTGAGGATAAGGCGCACCTGGATATGGTCCTGAAACAATACCGTGCACTCCAAGCGGATGCGATTTATTGGGATCGACTGGCTTTCCAACGTTTGGAGGTTTGTACTCCTTAGCGGTGGAGTCTATAGTGGCTAGTTTAGACCCCGCTGCGGCCGGAGGTGGCGGATGATAACGCGGAGGAAAGTTGACCGGTTCTGGGCCTTGTTTACCTACTTGTTTGTGTTTATTGAACTGGCCTGCGTTCTGACTGATTGACATTGTAGGAACTCTGACTAACGCAAGAATGGTCATCAGCTCAGTCGACACTCCACTTCGCGTAATTTATTACACTCATTTCCAAATCAAGATTATTGCGTCGATGCGGGTTCTGAAGCAACATAGGTTCAACGAATGGTCCTTGAATGAACGGAGGTGGGGAACGACGCCGGCTGCGTAGGCCGTGGACCGTGGCATTCGCGCAATTAAAACCGATTGCGATTCAATGTTCGAATAATTTTTATCACTGTGAGAAATACTGTAGATTTTCCGTGTTGATAGCGTTGTATCTATAATATGAAGTTTAATGATTGTTGTTTTCACTTAAACAGGTTATGTATAGGCCTCGTTATGGCAAGAAAACGCGGGCGCGCGCGGGGCGCGTGTTTCTGACTGGCTATGTTCGTGTACCTGCGCGAGCGCTGAGGCTTTCGCGCTCACTCTACCTTGCTCTCTCTAACATGTGTCGTCAGTCAAAGCGAGCACACATTAACCTTATTCTATAATCATTCACATCTCATGTCACAACTACATACATAGATAAAGTCTACATGTTCAATTTGCTATCGATAATTCGCTTTAAACTCAAGTCTCTACTTTAATAAAGTAAATTTGTAATTCATTATACTTTATAATTTCGTAATTGGTGAAACGTGGAAATATACTGACTCTCCTCTGCCTACCCCTTCCGAGATTATAGGCGTGATATTACGTTTAATTGTACTATAATGTAGGTGTAAATTCTATTATGTTGGCATCTCGACAAATTTTTTGAATCTTTTCATGTAGAGTAGAGTAGTTATGTATTTGTCAAAATGGCGTACAAAAGTAGTGCAGCGAATATTAAATAACACGATACTCGTAGGTACTAAAAAAATTTTAAAATAAGCAAATACTTAAAATATGACACATATCTATATAACCTACCTACCTACGTATGCAATTTTATGTAAAAAGAAATTAAAATAAAACCAACAGCAACGAGTGGCTTCGATTGCGACTTTCTCTGAAAACCAGTTCAGCACCAATGCATTAAACATGATACATCTTACATAATGCATTGAAAAAACTGAGAACAAAAATGATCGAGAAGAAACAAACATCTCACGTAAAAGATTTTGTCTTTTACAGAAAATATGATTATGATCTCCGTATCGACACGAAGCATGAATACTTACATTCTGCGACTCCGCGTCGGGACACAGGGTGTCGTAAGAGGCGTCTAAACGCGGCGTTGACAGATCGTGGCCTGCCCACGGGATCACTTAATGTATTCTTAATCCGCCACAACATGAAGTTTCACCCGGAAATGTCACATCTGCTACAGACTTTCTTCATCCACTTGACAACCCGAGGTTGACAGGTAGGTCATGAGCGCCGTTAGGCACTCAATTCGCCCGTTACCATAGCTTTATTATAAAGATGTCACAGAGAAGACTAGGTAATTGTTTCTAGTTAAAATTTCTTGTGGTGGCTTGGAGTCTGGATTTGTGCTCGATATACGACAATAGGCTAAACTATTACATGAAACGGGGGAAATGTGGGAGTGTACCAGTTGACTCATTTGACAGACCTTAGAGAATCACTGAGAATTAATCCGACCACACTTACGTGTGTTTTTTCGGGGTGGCCCGACTAGTTTTGGAGGCCCTTCTTCATGAGCTCCCGCCGTTTGCAGCGTGGTCGCGGCGGAGACCTGTCGCGATTAAAACTCACATTTTTTCTTAAAGGGGGATGCGTCAAGATTTGAGTTCAGGACCTCGGAGCAGGTGACTGAATTTCAAACTATTAGATTATCACTACTTGCTTCATAATATGCAATGAATAAATTGGTCTGTTAAATTTGTAGGTTTCACTGCTGTTGTTTGATATGTAGGTGGCTCCAGCCCAGTGGTGGGCTTATTGAGACTACTGACTGTATCAACCTATCTCATTTTCCCCTAATAACACACTGCTTCAAGAAAAACTAAAATTTTATTCAATTATTATTCACGTTCTCAGTTTAATTTACATAACATTACACATGTTATCTCTGAAGGGGTAGACAGAGTACGCACGTCGCACGTTTCACCAGTCACATATGATATAGGTAGTCAGCCTATTGGCATACACTGGGCACATTTCCAGACTCGGATACACTACTAGAAAATCTAAATTAGAAATATCCAATAATACCTGATCTGGGATTTGAACCTGACCTCCCGAACGGCAGTCGCGCTTGCAACGAACAGTCGTGTTCGTTGCAAGCGCGACTGTCAATACTTAGACAGAATGAGACAGTCAATACTTAGATACATATTACTATCTTGGGTACCTATGCTTATATAAATTATAAACTGTCGTTGGTTATTCTTAAAGTACGCTTTGGCTAATATATTAATGTTGCAAGTATAAAAATAAATGATGCAGTAAATTAAATATCAGATCGTAACGAAAGCGAGTGAACAATGCACATAATAATATCAGCTGTCGGGTCGGGAACGCGAGCTGTGTAATCCTCCCCGCTTGGCTCCGCGTGCTCGCGTTCAGTGCAACGCGCGGCGGGCCACAAGCCACAAGGATGGCGCGCGTGCGTTCGGCTGGTGCGTTTTTCGTAATCGCGGCGCTAGTCAATGGTAGGCAACAGTCAATTCATATTTCAGACGTCTTAATTCGTATTAAAATGTTAATGTAAATTATTAAAATATAAAACTACAACTTTCTAGATTTTATTACGTAAATATAATTAATATTCATGTTTATAAATATAGTATATAAATTCATGTTGATAGAAGCATGCCCTGTTAAATGTAGCTTTGACAATTTATTTCATAATTGTAACTAATTAATCTGTAAGGTTTATAAAAACGCAGTGATCGTAAAATCTATGCAAAAATTTAAAGATAAATATAAATTTTGTTGTGCGTCGTCATCATCACATCAGCCTCTGCTGGACGTAGAAGGGCTTTTCCCAAGATGTGCCACAAGACTCGATCCACCGCAGATCTCATCAAGTTTCATTTTCATTTCATCAATATCTCATAAAAGTTTCAAAATACATGTGATTTATTTAGTGTCAACTGTACTGCTATTATTATAAATTGAGTAATTAGAGAAAAAAAACTGTGTTCTTCCTTTACAAATCACAATTGTTTAATAAAACATAAAAATATAGTCAAGACGTTATTTTAATTATTTCGTAATTTTAGAGCATGGATTGCATAAACCAACCCTAACTTTGTAATCTTACAAAAATTCGGTAAATCTTTAAACTGTTAACCGTGTTTACTTGTGTTAATTTTTCATTTATTTTCGATTAATGATAAACAAATGAATAATATTGTATATATTATTCATTGTATAAATATGGTTCGTATGCCAATGTATTTTAATTATCAATTTTTTCAGGATTGCCAACGGTAATAGGACAACGGAAACCAATTAAGGAGGCCTTACTACTTCACAGCGAAGTCTTCAGTAACGCGACCCTCGATGACTGCATTTGGAAGCGGGAGAGGGAGCCATGTCCCGATGAAAATGTTACCTTACACCTTTATACAGAAGCCGAGCCCGTGAAGAAAGTCGTAAGTGACCTTTAATTATAAATGACCTAAAATTGAATAATTATTAGTACTATATCGTCATGCGAAGTTATGTGGTGGCGGATCGTTGTCCTTACAGACTTGATGTGCTTCTTCTTTTATCATTATCTTCATTGTCACACGTAGGTTTCGGATATTTCTACTATACACTGGACACAAATCCAGACTTTAAGTCACTACTAACTAGAAATTCCAAGTTAGAAAAACCCAGCAGTACCCGACTCGAGATTTGATTCCAGGACCCTTCAGTCGGCAGTCGAGTGGTTCTCGTCGGGGTAGTCAATTTTATCTATTTATCGATAAATAAACTTAATTATATTCTGGCAAACCCGTAAAAGACCTAGCGTAGCGATATAAGTATAATAACATAATAATAATGGCAATAACAATTTTATTTATCGGGTATTTTTAATACAGTATGAACTTTCGTGGGAGACATTTTCGAAAGATTGGTATGTAAGTTATTTTTAAAAAATGGATAAAAGATCCGCTCTTGGTGACCTATGCATTGGTAACTAATCTTTGAATATGTAAAAGGATAAAATAAACTTACCAAAGGGTATCAATGATAAACAGCCAATGTCACAAAAACCCAAAAAACTAACTTCTAAAGATATGGAAATTTTCGAAAGTCATAACTAAGTTAAAATTACTATGAGTTGCGACTTATTAACAGTCGCGAAAACTGTTTACAATGCAAAATTGGAAATTTAAAAGTGTCACGTACGTTCGTCGTTAGTTCCTTCTTGTAACATACGCACAGTCGTGACTTTAAGAATGATAAATTGAATGCAACTGTTTTTATATTCCTCTGTTGGACACGGATATCTCAAAATATTCCACTTCGCTGGTCCAATTCCGAGTGACCATACATACAAGCTGTTTATTGGAGATAAGGTATTCTTTAAGAATCGATTTTCATATATTTTTTTTATGTTTTTTTTGTTATTGTTAACAAAGGGCGGACTTAATGCCCACCCAATGCTTAATGGTCAACCTTTCTGTAGAGTTATTTTAGTCTGCATTTAAAGCCTCAGACGAGACTAATTGCTAAATGTGCCCTCGGAGACACGAAACCAGTCATGTGAATATGTCACTAGCGGTCAACCATTCAAGAACTGACCATGATAACCATTGTTCAACTTAAGTTTGACTGTATTTGCAAAAGGACTTGTACTTAATACTATTATAGCTTTGATGAAAAACATTGTAGTAACGATATACTGGTTATATTTAGATGATAATATATACTAAATATATACTTCAAAACAAAGACATTCATTAACTGCAATAATTACGTTTCTTATTTGACTTTACATTAGCTACACAAATTACGTTATCTCATTGATAAAGTGGTCTTAATTATTTGTACCAGTAATAGATATGGCAATACATAGTTCAAATTATTGTCAAAAATCATCTCATAATATTATTTGGTATTAAAATAGTCATTATTATCATTATCAGAATTATAATCATGATTCCATTATGTGCCGGCTTTACTACTCTATTCAAATTCGAATTCAAATTCAAATATCATTTGTTCAAAATTGGTTCATTACAACACTTTTTGCACTCTGTGCATTTAATCTCTACTCTTTGCTACTTTTTAATCATAGACTATCGTGTCTGACATTGACAGGTTGAACATAAATAAACTTTTTTTATTTAATACAATGTGTCACATATTAAATAAATTTTGGCTTTCTGCATCGCCGCTATATAAAACGAGTAACTATGCCGAATTTTACACCGTAAGCGAAATTTTCTAAAAAAAGATATTTCCTTTCATGTGTAAATAAATTTCTTGTGCAAGTAAATATTTTTCTTGCCTTCGCACCTGTATTCGCCAAAGGCATATCCAGAGAAGAACATTCCCACGATTCACGTCCCACCTTGAAATAGGTGAGCTCATTGGCATATATCGGACACAAATCCAGACTCCAAGATACTATGTAGTAGAAAATCATATTTTTCTTACATAGGCATTTGTTTACTGGCATGGTATTATATATTTTAAATATCATATTATAGAGCCGGTTTCATCATAATAGCCTGGTACTATTCTTCAGCTTCATATTTCCCGCGTTTTTACGAATACCTAACTTTCAATATGGAGCTTGGCCGAAAGTGAATCGACATACGTCGAGATGCATGATACAAATAAAATATTACTTTTACATTATGTAAGTAGGCACTTAACTTACTGTAGGAAGCAGCTACGTAATTTAATAGCGCACAACAGATAATTCAAGAATAATTTACAGAAAATACCATACCATGAAGAGAATACAAATATCTCACCACAGATTATGTACAATAATTATTATGACCATATTGTCGTTCCGCAGTTGGACGTATGTTTTCGATTAAAATGAGAAGGGCTAAAGGCATAATCAGCTACATAAGCCAAGTGCGAGATTGCAGACTTCACAAAACTTTGAGATCGTTATGGAAAATAAGGATGTGCTAGTTTGCTATTATGAATGAGCTCACTGAATGAGTAGAAACTGACGTATTACACGCTAGATTTTCCCATAATTAGTCGAATCTACAGTTAATTCCTTACACTCACTTCATGCAAAAGTAAATTTGTTTTTCACAATACTTATGAAATGTAAAGAACCACACGTCCATCCTGTTCTTGTAATGAAGAACGCTGTGATCAAAATTTTTTACAAAATCATTTTATATAACGCTATTCTCTTTTTATTGATGATATTATTATTATAACAGCACGTCAAGTCCCTTACAGGGTAGGCAGGCACCACCAGCGCGCATGTATGAACAGAGTGACGAATGTGGAAGAATCGCAGCAAGTTTGTAAAGATAGACTCGATGCACTCAATGCTTCTTGCGTTTTCATTGTGTAATAAAGTTTATCTATTTGTTTTGCTACAATATCGCAAATTATTATGTACGTATGTAGTAGCAAACAACCGTGTCTGAATCTATCAATTTTCGGCCACTAGTTAAGCAAGTCAGTAGTGAATAGGTCGCGGCATTGACGTCCGCTAAGGCCCCGCGTCCGTTACTCCGACCGCGCGAGAATACCAAATAGTCAGTGTCGATTTCTAAACTGTCGTCCTCTAATTGGTTCTCTGAATAAATTTAATTCGTAACATTTATAGTGGACACGTAATAATCGGTATCGATGATCGGTATTATATTTTCGAAGTAAATGTACCTACGAGTATAAGTTATGTTATTACTGTACATATTAGGTTGACTGATCCATTAGTGAAACAGAGATAAATGTTTATGCGATGTGATCTAGTATCTCGACTGCAGCAATTAACAAAGTTGGAAGTGAAAAAGTATCTTTTTTCAGTACGGCCAAATGAAGTTTTTAAGATGA
>DWDW01002640.1:0-10021 GCA_018245635.1 Mimoniades versicolor eupheme
TGCGAATTGACCTTTACTATGCATAGAATCATTGTATATTTATAAAATACTGTTATATAATCTCACTTAATATTATTGTTATTAGAGTACGATCGGGGTATTTAATGGACAGTTCTGAATTATGCCCTATTGTTTATATTTCATATGTATGCCGTCTTAGAATTGTTGGCAAATGTATTTGTGTCATGAAATCGCGGTCATAGGCTTTCAGGCAAAATTTGTATTGCAAATAATATATATGCATATTGCATACATACAGGCAACGTTTTCTATAACGGGCTGTAAAAATATAATTTGTGCTATATTTATTGCGCTGTTAATCTGACAGTTTTTATTGATGCTGTCAATCTGACAGCTCCTATATGGTTATAAACTCCTAGCTGAGATTTCTATTTTCAATTCGATTACATTTTTTTTGAATATTCGTTTCGTTCACTATTTCAGTACATATGTAGACGCCATGACTGATTTCATGACGCATTTGATTCTCTGAGGTGATGTACCTAACGGAAATGGTGCAATTCGTCTATTGATTCTTGTAAAACGATACAAAAGAGTCGTAGTATTATTTGTAATTAAAACCAAATAATTTCGTGCCTTTGTATAATAGGTTTTGTAAGTTAAGTTCGTACACTGGCGGTATAATTCAGAACGGGGCGTGGCTGGTGGATTCCGCGAGAGTGTAATGTAAGTATTATAAGTGGATAGTTCACTCGGAGCGAACAGACGTGATATCGTCGAGTAGGCACCCCACGATGACGAAACCTTTGCTTTGACGAAATCTTTGACGTTCGCGTTCGCTCCAAGTGAAACGTCACTCAATCATGCATAATAAT
Source organism: Mimoniades versicolor eupheme (assembly GCA_018245635.1). Classification (NCBI taxonomy): domain Eukaryota; kingdom Metazoa; phylum Arthropoda; class Insecta; order Lepidoptera; family Hesperiidae; genus Mimoniades; species Mimoniades versicolor. The sequence continues at coordinate 837 of DWDW01002640.1, forward strand.
ATCGATATGAGAATATTAGAGTAAGCGTAATCTATGTTCCGCGTAATTGTTTTCAGCGACGTATTTTTAATTTTTTTTTGTATTTTATCCGACGGTCCATTTAAATCATGTTGGTTTTTTTGATACTGGCAACTTTTTCGCTGGTACTTTTATTTTGATTACGACATTATTTTGTCGTTTTCACCTCTTTGATTTTTGATTTATTACGATATTTATTTTAATTTTATTATCACTCAAAAGACACAAGGGCGCACCTTCTCAGTGTTCAGTGATAACAATCCTTCCACGAGTGACCTCGTGAAATATAATCAAATTTCAATTATACAGTTGATTAGGAAAATATGTGTATAAAAAATGAGGATCCCTGCACGCTGCTGTGCCACCTCAACATTATAAAATTGTGTCTGAATACTGGTGGTTCCAATAAAGACGTAAATGTAGATGTCATGGATTATGTATTTTGTTTGTTCTCTCTGACACAGCTTTGGTTTTTCGTATATATTGTTCACATGCGATTTTTGAAGTTGCCAGTAGCAAGAAAATATTCATTTCTCCTCTGAGCTGTTGACGAGGATCGGGAATTAAAAATAATAATAATAATAATATGATGATAACTAAGTAAGTATATTTATTTTTTACATTTATAATCGTATTATTACATTTAGTATTACGTGAAGATGTAATATTTAATTTTTATGTGAGCCGTGCCAAATGTATGACCAGAAATTTAGTTTACTCAGACCTGCCTGTGTTATTTATATTATTTTAGTATCCTAGTATTTTTTAACATTTACACGTCATCAACTTGAAGTTTTTACATAATATGGATATCGATCTTTTTAATCGTTCTATTGTTTGGTTTGGGATAATACATGTATTAGGGAAAAACAAAAGCGATAGACAATGAGCAAATGCATTCAATCATTATGTACATTAAATAATTAAATTAAATATTTTTTTGTTAGTTATTTTGTATCAATAATAATTAGGAGACGAAAAAGTCCATTTTACACAGTTGCGGGTCATTTATTATTGTATATATTTTTTTCTTGATGTTTATATTATGATTGAAGGTTGTCATCGAAATAAACGTAGGTACAGTTGGCTACGTATGTGACAGCATGTTTAAGTAATATATTTGTATGTAAGGTAGAAATTGTATTCCTCATAAATGTATTCCTTCAGTTTAATATGTGATACGAAGGTCAACATAATATACTTCCTTAGCTTAACTAGTTGCGATGTAAATGTAAGAAAATTTGTTTGCAAGTTTGATTTAACTTATTTATGACTACATACTCAAACATGGCTGAATATTTAACCGACCATTTTTATGATAAATTTTTACACAAATCAATAATCCTAAAATTACCGGATAATCGTTAATGAGCAACGGTTGCCTGAGTTTAAATTTAAATATCGTATGATAATATTCAATGACGGGTAGTCAAAGCTAGCTTGTCTAGCAGTGATCGGCTATATCGCTAGAAAAACTAAAAATGTTCCTTGTCGTTGATCTAGCATTTGTGTCCTGGAGTCGCGTATAATTTTGGTCGCGAGTGGATAATAGTAGTTTTGCATTGCATTTTTTTTATTGGAAACCGATGTATTTGTGCCTGCATATACTCCGAGACACTGCGTTGAGCCGATCGGCAGCCTCGTCTTTGTGAGGCCGTGTCCAGCCGTGGACCGCGGTAGGCTGGCGATGATTCTATTTTCGGATAGGTTTACCCTTATTTTAAAATATCAGTTTGTTATATATAAGGCAAGTTTTGTCGAGGCAACCGTTGCTGTCACAACAATAATTTATACAATAATGTAAACTGTATTTCTTCATGAAACGCTAGTCAAGTGTTTTGTTACCTACATACTGTTTATGTATTTTGTAACTTATATAAGAATATAAACGATACTTGTCTTATCTTTGTTTTTTTCTGCCTGTCCTCATTTTGTGTTAGAGAATACCTTTTAAAGGTGGCTTTCTGGGTAAGCGGAGCTTTTTGGATATACGGAAGATAAATACGAAGCTAAATATTACGTATACACGTAATATGATGTACTTGCATTTGCATTTTTTTCAATAACAGGATTTTTTTTCGGTAATAAATAAAATAAAAATAGTGAGTAAAATTAAAACATATTTTAATATTTCATTTGAACACAATGATGTCTATAATAAACAACAGATACAACTTAAATCGTGTATAAACAATTTAAACTAAAATAACAAAAGTATATGTTGGGCGATAATCTCTTAAATTACAAAATTAAACTGCAAGTTTAAACTTGCAAGTTATCGAGATAATTATATTATTAATATTGATGTAATGAGCATATGCATATGCACCGGTCTTGTTAAAACACAAATATGATAAAATGTTTTATAAACTAACGTAACATCACGCCTGTAAGCCACGGTGTACCCAGAGATGTATCCAAGTATAGAATGTGTGAACCAATCGCTGTTTACCGGGCACAAATTCAGATTCCTAGCCGTATTATAAAATTCTCCTGGAAAATCTAAGTAAGGATGACCTAATAGCATCCTGACATGGGATATTAACCATGGACTTCTCGATCAGCAGTCGCGCTCACAACCATTGTACCAGCGAGGAAGTCAATACAAAATATTTACGGAAGACTGCAATATCAATGTAAGACCTTGACATTAAACATCTTCAATCGATCGGAATTCCACCTATAAAAAAAATCATCTTCAAATTGTATTGATAATCTAGGAATCTGAACAGACTATCCAAGTAACCAAACTAATCATTTGACAGTGCCCTCATAAAAAAAATATTTTTTATTACATATGTGTGAAGCTGTGTTCTGCGATCCTCAATCCGCATGCTGTGGGCTACGGCCAGCTGCGGACGTGGCCCCACGATCGTGACGCTGACATATTTGTGCATGAAGCAAGAGACCGATTGTACATTTATGTGCGGCGTTCGGTACAGGAGTACAGAAGTAACATTCTGACTAGTTAAACGAGTTGTTAATGAATACAAGTTTATACACACGCCCAAACGTCGCCACAGACGGACTTGTAACATATTGAGACAAGTACATAACATACTAAAATATATTTTCTATAGTAACGTTCAAGAACAGATACAGCTATAATATGTATCTATTTTATGCATTGTCAAAATATATGAAGAGCAAAATACCATTGCGCAAGTTATGACCTCAAATATACACATAGCAGAGTGAACGTCTGTGGTAATTTGCTATAATATACATAGCACAATATATATAAAAGCTCCGTCTGCGACGGCCTTTATACTCAGCCTGCATCAGTTGATACGGAACCATTTATTGTCATACAGTATTACAGAGCACACACGAGCATTATAATTAGGTATATGCTCTCACGCTGGGAGGAAACTCGTGTTCCGACAGTGGAACGACGGTGGGTAGAAAGAAATCAAATGAGTTGAACGTACCCATCTAACGCTGCCTGCGCAATCCAACAGTCACGACTAGGAGGTGTAAAAATATATGCATCAGTACAGGTTATAAACACATTCGTTTGAGTTATAATGTACGTTGTGAATATATAATAATGATAATTATTATTAATAATAAACACCAAACATACAGACAAAAGTTTGACGATTATAAAACAGCAATATCTAACATAGTTACATATCAAAGGTATGCCTAAGGTTACAAATATTACAATACACTTTCAACATCGATATATTAAAAAAAACATGCATAGACAATCAATTAATAGTATATAAACGTAATATGAATACAAGTTATTTTACAAAGTTAACATGAATTGACATTAATTAAACACGAGATCTTTTATAATTAGTCGTTCGGACACATGAATGAGTATTAGATACATAGGTATATAAAAATAAATTGATAAGTCTACATATGAAAAAAAAGGAATATATTTAAACATTATATTACACATAAACGGTTGATTGAAATATAAGCAATATATAGGAGCCCGCGACGAAGCTGGCGTCATGTTGTAGTAACATTGTGGGATAAAAATGTATAGGAGTATAAGGATGAACATTTAGTAGTAATGTCTTACCTAATTATTTATATCCAAAGTCGGTGGGACACTGCACGCCTTGCATGTATAAATATAAATTATTTCAAAATATTTTGTATACAATACCTACAACTTGATAAAGATTATTGTAGCACCTCACAGTAACGCACCTATAACGGCCGGTGTATATTGTTATAAAAGAAATCCTATGACTAAACAAAATTGAGCACTTTTAAATGAAATATGTACCTAATTAACAATTGTACCGGACAGTTACCTACCTAATATATTTGGGATGAGGCGGCGGAGGCAACGAATAGTTATTTTATATTAAGTTTAATGACTTTTCGTAAAAATGCTTTAATAAATACTCTTTATAAAGTATCATCTATACGATATAAAACACTTTGTTTGTTTGTTTAACCATAACGTGTTGTTTTTGTCCTTAAACAAATACGATTTGTAGTCGGTAGATGTCCGCCGATATAATAGAATTTACTATATGTATTGATTTTAAATTCATATTTTTACAATAATCTCAATTTTTTGAAAGTATCAACGACTATGTATTTAGGGTCGTTATGATATTGGTTGGTAAAAACATTTAGTTCAAATGAAATATTGTGTCGATTATAATCAGAGAAAATAACTATAGCCAAATTGAGCTTGTTTGCTAATTATACATTTCATATATTGTGATAGAAACATCGCTGCCTCACCACTTCATCACAAATATCTAACCTTCATGCTATTTCAATAAATTCTAGTATTATATTAAATACACATGCAACAATAATATAGGTTATATCAAAAAGTTATTCTAACGTAGTACCTACATAGTAAAAATATGTGAATCCGTTTGTTGAATAAACATTTTTATGTTTCATATACGCAAGTACAGGTGGATGGCGGGAGAGTAGTACACTTCCCTGCTCACCCGTACGGGGAACACGGGCGTTAAGATAAAAAAAATGTACGTGTATGTCATGCAAAAATATTTATTCAACGTGAAAATATTATATAATTATTTACTTGTACGACGTGAAGCGGGGCTAACGGCATTCAGTCGTCGTTTGTTGCGTCAGAGCGATCATTTGTTCCACTTTCGGGCGACCGGTGATTATTTACCAGGGATGAACATTGAGACACTTCAAGCCGCGGTGGGAACAGACTAGATTTTGTGCAGTAGTATGCGATAACTAATCTTTTCCCTCCATTTTTTCGTAACGTATCAGCCGGTCATGTCAATGAACCAACGCCGACTACTACGAACTCTAGCGAATAGTTACAATGGATGGAATTAGGGAATTAAAAAACAATATTAAATTGTACATAACAATATTTTTTTGCCTCACTGATTGACGACTAATAAGACAATATTATGTATAATACTCTACTTCCATTTACGAATCTTCTTAAAAGTAAATATGTAATTATGACTTAAAATAATTTCGCATTCAGTAAACATCTCAAGAATATAACATCGTATAATATAATTTGTATACTATAAACATAACACCGTAAAACAATTTATTAATTTATTCGTTGCTCTTTTACCCAGACAATTACCTACGTAAAAAAAATATTACACAATACAGGTACAAGACTTACATTCAACAATAAACACTAAGAAAATATTCTAACATTATGTTTTTAATATCGTTCCAATTTTAAAACATTGGCATATGATTAGTACCTGCTAAATAAATGTGCACATTCCATTACAGTTTCAAACAATTATTCTACTTAAACAAAATATTCAAACATTACATTTAATTATTATTAACTTGCTCAATATAACGTCGAATAATATGCAAAACAATACATCGTCTCAATCAAATGTAGGTATAGAAACAAAGCATCCTTTCATATTAGATGCCTCTGAATGTCGATCAATGTAAAATTAATTACTTTTGAGGTACGTATATTATTACAAGGTATGTATTTTATTTTCAAACAACAGAATCTTCCACGAAAGCACAATAATACATACACTTTACTACAATTATCCCTTAAAATTTATTCTCAATGTAACATTTTAACGACTTCATTTCACTTCGACTAGCTGTTTTATTAACATGTATAATAATGCAAAGATAAAAACGACCTAAATTTTACACTTCATAAGCATCGTTCAGAAAATTACTCACGAAAAGAACTCTGCGAGGACTGTGCCAGATGGAAATGTCGCGTCTTCAGTTACCGCTGCGTGTAGTAGTCGCTCGTGCCGGTAGCTGTCGGCAGCAGCGCGCTCACTTGACGATGAACACGACGTCGCGGTCGCGCTCCAGCTGCTCCTCCAGCTGCGCGGCGGCCAGCCCCGCCTGGCAGCACAGCTCGTCCAGGCACGCCAGCCCGCTGTAGCGCACGCCCGCGCCCGCCGCGCCCGCCGCACCGCCCTCGCCCGCCGCGCCCCCCGCGCCGCCCTCGCCCCCCGCGCCCTCCTCGCCCCCCGCGCCGCTCGCCTCCGACGAGCTGTCGCTGCTCAGCGTTATCGGGTACTGGGACACATATTGTTATTAATAACACGCTTCTTATATTTATTATTAGTGATGATCGTCAGAATAGGTTGTCCTTTACTTTCTTTACTTTTACTAGATTATTTAACTTCACCACGTCCCTTAAGGGGAGGGTGCACCGAGTGCCGAACATGTGATAGCGAAGGTACCTTGTACACCCTCCGTATGAGCCCCTCGAGCACCCCGAACAGCACCAGCTTGCGCTCGTTGATGGCCAGCTCCTGCGGCCGCATGCGGCGGCACAGGTCGCGCACCGTGCTGCCGTACGTCATGCCCGCGTACATGCGGAAGATGTCGCTCACCTTCGGTAGCTGGCGAGCTGGTGACGGAAACCGTATATGGATTTTAAAAGGAGATAGCGATATCTCACGATCGAGTAGTCAAACCTTCGCCAATGAAGTTACAAAATTTGAGCGAGTGTAACACAATACGGTGATTTATAGGGAAATAGTTATTGCTAATAACTAACTTTTATATTAACAGACCAGCAAATGAATGCTATACTATTGTGTCGAGCCGCCTGATCCCTCCAGACCCCCTTAAACCGAAGCCAGAGAAAACAAAATACCAAAAATCAGTTTCTGTCAAATTCATCGCTCTCTTCTTAAAATCATTATAAAATTAAATACCTATCAGCGTTACAAGGTATTGTACATCTCTCTGAGAAATATCACATGCTTACAAAATTCAAAGTTAATTAATGAAGCGAAGTTTGTTAGAATTAATTAGCAGTTACGATCTACGCGTATTGTGCGAATGTCAAAAGATTAACTTTGGTCCGACCGTCCCGAAGTTTATTCATTTGCTATTATTTAAATCTTCAACTTTTTTATAATATCTATGTATTACTCACTTATTCTTATAATAATGTAAGTAGTAGGAATTACAAAGGGAAGAATTAATGCCCGGCAGTGATGTCCTCCAATCGAATCCTGGGTGATGTATTAAGGTACACAAAGAAAATATGTTTAATTTTGAAAATATTTTTTCCTACACACAGATAACGCAATATCGTATAACAACCTTTTTATAATACACAGAGTTCGATTTATAATATTCATTTTTCGACAGAGAGATTCTATTATAAAAATTTAATAAAATTTTCTAACATCCTACACAAATCTTTAAATGGGCCCGAACGCTCTTTCGTAAGGGTAGGACGGATTTGTGGAGCCGATAAAGACCGACAGAAAAGCAAGGGATTGTTGAGATGGTCCCTAAGGACTTTCGTATTTTTAGACGTTTGATGATGGAGTAAATTAAAATAATTATAATGAAAATGTTTGTCTCGCAAAATGGTAAGTGGATGAAATGAGATCGAGACACTGTACATCAATCACTTTTAGGGTAGCTACATATTTTTCAGAACACCCACCCCTAGTACAAGGTAATTATGACTAATTATATGACCAATTAATTATGTGTTACGTGTTTACGCAGTAAATTAACGCTCCTAGTTCACGAAGAAGGCGCCACCGCTACGTCCAGCGGGACTCTACAATAATACGCTACTCGACTCTACAATAATACTCTATAAATAGCGCGAGCTGTTCGAGGGGGCACTTTGCGAATTAACTTGTAATTTGCACATTAATTTCGCTACCTTTGCCCTTACCGTTTCGTTCGTTTCGTACGCTCGTAATGTCGTTATGAAACGGAAGATCCTCGTTAAGGGGTTAATTAGTTTAAATCACTCGATATCCCTTTGAAAGTACTTGAGGAGGTGAAAGAAATTTTTCACAACCATAAACGGTGGAAACACTTAGTATCTGCATAATACTGTGAGAAATAGCTTATTTTATGTACGGACTGGACCCTATCTTTGGATGACCATTTCTTGAGCTGCTATTATTATCACGTGTTATGGTATTAAATAATGATTTGCATATCATAAAGAGTGGTGAGCAGAGCGTGCACAGGCATCATGAAGGTCTAGTGCGTGTGTTGTTGAACAATAAATTTTAGTTTTATTTTATATTAGAAGTGATAGGTTCTTGATTGATTGGTTCGTTGATGGGTTGGCTGATTGGTTGCCCGATCGATTAATTTTTCATAACAAAAATTAATTATGAAACAAACCACAAAGTTCTTCTCATGTTTAATAAATACAAGCAACTCACGCGATCTCGCACAGAACTCGATGCACTGCCGCTGTAACCCCGCGCACCGCGTCAGCTGTCTTAACTTGGGCGTTGCACTGTACACCTACAAAATAAAATTCATCTTTGAATGCCATAATAAGGTTTAATCCTAGATTTCATCGACGTGAAGAATCCAGTGTTATCTCTTTATTCTTTTAACTACCTCGCATTATCTATGTGAATATTTAAAATACTTCTCAACATAGACATTTTGACTTACCTACTGTCACTTTGACTTACTGTCACTGTCAACTATCACTGTCATAGTAAACTTCCACTACAATACCGATATCCCCGGTGCGGTTCTCGGTTGGTTTCACATTTGATCAAGCGAAATATTCCACATAATCCGCTATACCTATGTGTTTTCTGTATAAATCATGTGAATGTTACATCAATGTATTCATGGGACTTGTGAAATGCGTTAGGATGAGATTTTACTTCTTGATGTTTATACCGATAGCATTAAGTAGTGGTACTAACAGCACAGTATTGGAAGATGGGCAC
>DWDW01002641.1:0-10020 GCA_018245635.1 Mimoniades versicolor eupheme
GAGTACGCGAGCTCTGAATTGGAGACCGCGGTTCGGCAAGCGTAATGTAGGACGCCCTCCGGCCAGGTGGGATGATGATTTGCGAAAGGCTGCAGGCAGAGGCTGGATGCGGCAAGCCGAAGAGGCCTGTGTCCAGCAGTGGACTGAGATATGCTGATGATGATGATGTTTGTCAATGAATAAAGTTATTACAATTTAAACGCAGTCATAAAAAATTAAGGCGAGCACTTACAATAAATTGGTACGTAAATATTACAAGTGCATTGCTACGAACATTTTGGTATGCGATACATAAGGCTTAACATACGAATATATTGTACTTACAAACGCTGAGTGGACTTTTGATAAATTTCTTTTCAAGGCGTAGTGTATGTATACGCACCAAAAAAAGTTTCCGATCACTTTGCAAAATTGAAATAGTTGTTGATAGGTTTAGAATGTTACAAAATAATCTTCTTGGAACGTGTTTCAAATTTAAATAGGCATAATTTGAAATCAAAAAGGAATTCATTTCTTTTGTTTTTTTCTTTTAATGACAATACGTTAATCAATAGGTACACGCCTAAAAGTGATGATTTCATCAATAATGGATGTTTTGTATAAATTTCCCGTCAAAGTGCCTCCGTATGGGATTACAGGAGTTCTATCTATGTAGCTTCAATCATTACAACACCCAAAAAAGATACAGATCTGCCTTGTTTTATCGTACTCATTAGTAGGCCAGTACCAGCTTGGACCTCCAATTTTATTTTAGATGCGTTGATTGTTGGATCACGGGCAAGCAACAGTCTGATATAACGCTTCTGAGCAGTATTCAGAAGATCAGTGAAGTTTCCAGTATTTTGGTACGTCTGCAACGTGGTTACAAGGAAACTTGGAGATAGAGAAAGTCTGCGTGCTTTAGAAAGACAAGAAAAAAATTCTTCCTTTTTAACTTTAAATTACATACTCTTCAATTTGGAACCAAATACAAGGAGATTATATTGTAATATATTAAATATATAAAAAATAATCCAACTATTTAAAGTGATCGAAAACTTTTATGTGTGTATATGAACTATAATTTTTTTCTTCAGTTATTTCCTGTGATAATTAGAACGTTCTTCTTTTAAATATTTGTCTCTGTGTTGAATGTTGATAACTAACGTCCCAGATAACATTGGAATGAATTATTCGTTTACGATCATCTATTCGAGAGCTCAATGTGTAATGATACAAAGGAAATTCTCCGAGGTAATAAGCTTTTAAAACTTCAAATGATACGTCTGAGTAGCACAGAAGTGTGTAGTCACAAACAATATCTAAGTAAATTAGTAACAGATATGTATATAAAAATACAGTTATGGAAAAGACATGATTGGGAATGTTTAAAAGTAACAAAAAATACACTACAAACTCCCTGCGTTTCTAAAAGTCCAATTACGAAACAAATTTTGTTCGAAAATTTAAAATCCGAGCTCAAGTCTTTTTATTTTGCTTTACCATTAGTTATGACATCATAACGTTTCGTAGCCATCCACTCCGTCGTTCATAAACAAGGTAAAACTGTAAACTTTCGTCTACCTTTGTTTATTACGTGATATGATTGGCAGAAAAGTAAGGAAATGTCTGAGTTATTAATTAGGAGAAACTTTAACGCAACTCACTGGTGTGAAGGTAATTTAATCGGATTTGTGTAATCTTGTCGGGAAGACCTACGTTGCAAAGTTAATTCAAAAGCTCATTTGAACGGGTATTTTTATAGTACGAAGTAATGAATGAATGAGAGTTACAAGTGTTATTAAGTAGTGCTTAAAGTGGTGGTGCAGGTCTTGGATTTTATAAACCAGTTTCATAGGTATTAGAACTAACGTGGCGACTCTGACTTGCTACGCTGTGATGATGAAATTGTATTACTTCTGAGAGTTTACAATGTTCAAATCCAACATTCCTACAGTGATAATTTTTAAGTTAATGGCAAGCTGCCACTTGAAAGTTCTAAAGACCGATTGGAGCAGGGGTGAGTTAATTCTAACTGCAACTGCACCAAGATTTTAGCTTCGATCCGTCTTAGGATCAGATTTTGTCGCAAACCGCTCACCTAGATTGTATTTAGTTAAATATATTATAATGATTCCACAAAAAGGTTGTAGACTTGCATACTTCATTTACTTTCAATTTAATTCTAGCAAACACTCCGATAATTTAAATCGAATTGGAGAAACATGAAAACGATGAAAATATTCTTTATTTATTTTGCCCTCAAATCGAAGCGTGGCGCCGGGCAGGTTACGCCTCGTGCTTGGTGCAAAGGTTTGATTTATTGCTTTTCATTTCATATACGCAAGCCCAGCAGTATTTCTGCCAGGTAAGATTGCATAATAATAATATAATAGTTCTAAAATCACATTTGTTTTTGGTCTTCCAATAGTTTGACCAAGATACTAACAGTAAAAGATATGATCAGAATAATGAATTTATATGTAGTTTATAATTTATATAAACTACACAGATTAATAATTAACATTTCATGAAGCATTATAGTATATTTGCATTAATTGTTGTCTAGACCTTTAAACTTGATTGATTTGTGTGACTGAGTCATATCAATAAAGAAAATACATATTTCAAAAAGCGTAACACGGTTGGCGTATTATATTCGCGTGCTGAATAATACAATGCGTTAAAACTTCATGACGGCTTATTCATAATATTATGACAATACTGCGAATCCGAATGTAATATTTTGCAGTTCATATTTGAAGGGAAAGCCAATGTACATTATTCTGTTACGTTACGCTAAAATTGCAATATATTGCTACTTGGACGTTAGTCGTCAATCTTTTATACGCGAGAACTAAGGTGTGCAGGATTCCACGTGATACATTCCTTTACAGTTGTGCAAATATTTTACATATCGAGGTTGTATTGTTAACGTACATTTTAATTTATGTCATGAAATGTTCGAAGCTATCGGAATCAAAAAGTATAACAGTCACAAAGTGTACAAATAAAAATAATCTCTGTTTGTCAGTGCGCTTACTACGATTAAACAAACATTCCCAATCCCAAGGCGTTTTCTTTTATTCCAACAGAAAGACATTGTTGTCAAACAACATTGTTTGTATCTGGCGTCGATTAGATTTTGCGTGGAACAATAAGGTGATCCAATATGTCCATATTTAGATTTACAAGTGAATATAAAAATACCGTTTGTTTGTTTATTGATAAATACTCGTATTAATTATTAGTAATTTAGGATCACGACATATTGAACTTTGCAAATATTTTGTTGCATACTGATTAACTATGTATGTACGATATTTATCTCGCGAATTAGTTTTATGTAATTTAAATTATTAAACTCCAGTGAGTAATATACTTTACTGTCCAGTATTATTTGCTCGTTTACTGGTATTTATTTAGCTTTATAACAAAATACCTACCTGTGAGTGTAATTCCGTACTTACGCGATAAAAATAGGAGAGAGATTATGATTGTCTTGTGTCGTTTGATGAAGCTCAAATGTGATGTAGCTCATAATGTGTTTTTTTAATGTAATAAGTAAGTATGATTGACTACTTCAAATCTTATTGAAATAAAAAAAAATCTTTTTCAAAGAAAAAAAGAATGGTTTATTTTGTCATGTCCTAATGAACTGTTTTTGTTAGAAAAATTATATAAATATTTCCGGTAAGGTCTAAAGATATGTACCTAGTTGAAAAACTTCTTGTTCGAATTAAACGTATTGAGTTTCACGCAGTAAACGGATTTGTAATGAACGCTCTCGCTCGGTTCACGGAAAATTGCGCAGACTACTGTGAATGCAAACCCTGTGAAATGTTGCCGGCCGTTTCTTCATTCGTTTTATTCGTTTTTCCTTCATATTTAGTTCGTTTATTTGATCTGTGCCGTCAGCTAAGATATTATGTTTTGTAGAGGTTGTCGTATTCGCTCTTAACCTACTTTAATTCTGCGTATTCATTTATATTTCACCAAACGTCCCGCCGCGTTCTAAGGGAGTGTTCACACTTTCGTGGGAGTATTTGTTTCGTATTCGAATTTCGTTTGATGTGGTGGCCCCGCTAGCTCATGTCGCCAGTTTCGCTCGTGTAGGTAGGTACCTATGGAGTTAAAATTATTGGCGGTCATTATGATGGTGTCTGTGGCATCGGCATAATACCATACCCACAGAGCGACGCAAGGTCGTTGCCCGCATCGATCGTTGACGACAAAACGCCGCGCCTGTGCGAGACCGCACACGCTGCGCTACGGGCCCGACCTAACCTCGGTCGGTATAGTAAAAATTCTGAGAGTTCAGTTTCAAAGAGGGCGTCCGAGGGCGCAGTCGGCGCCTTAAGCCGTCGCGATCGTACCAGCAGTCCGCCGACGGCGTCTTACCGGCACTCGCTACACCCGCAACTGTGATAACAAACACCAAAAATACACGCTAGGTAGCGAACACGAAACATAACGTTAAATAGATCGCACGTGGTGTGTGTGACCGAGTATTCGTCGAGTACGTTGTTTGTTTTGCATTTGGCCATGGGTGTGGTTCAATGGCACTTACGCGACCGTGTCCGTCGAAGGGGTTTACGGGGTGGGGTACCCACGTGATCTATTAGTCTCCAACACTTTCTGTTCGACCTTATCCCATTAGGAATAACGTTGCATCTATACCGGTGCATCTCGATTCTGCGCATTGCATCCTTAGTGCTTTGGTGCTATTTTACAACGTCCGGCAACATGGTCAAATGCATCTGAATAGCAACTCTATTTTCAAGCATTTACGACACGCGGCCAACTTCCATGTACTTGTAACGTTTCATTATTAAGTCGTTACGGCAAAAGCTATTTATCGCGCGGCGTAAGGCAATGGTGCATGCAGTACGGCAATAGGAGCCGTATTAAAATGGAATTGAGTTTGATTTGCGAGGTATTCGAAGAAAACGCATGTTTAAATTTTTTCCGCAGTACTGGTATTTATTTTTCGAATTTTGAAACATATTCGTATTTAGACACCTGTAAATGTTTAAACAAAAAATATACAAAGGCTTTAATATTTATCTGATCTGTAGCTTCATAGTTTTCGTGGTCGTATTCTTGGAGTTGCATGAGCTTGTTTGATTTAGTGCGTACTACTAATAATCATTTCTTATAAATAACAAGTACAAATGTTCATCTGAGAGGAGATCCACGTCCAGCAATGGTTCCATAAGGTTTCATAATCATAATTAAGAACACGTACGATAATTAAATGCCATATTTTTTCTACATAAAATAAAATCAAGTAAAAACGTTCTTTATACGATATACCTACATAATAATTAATATTATGATAGGGGTATCCCAATATGGAAATTTATTTTCACTAGAACATTTTTATACTACGTAAACATATCTCAACAGTAAATACGCCACTGGAATTTAGAAACATCGGTAAACGAAATATGTTCTATTCATGAGAAATATCGGTAAAGAATTGTATACGTCTTATAAACGTTCCCCTCAATTGAAAACGCTCCATTCATTTTAATAATAGCGTTCTTACTTTGCGGCAATACATTTTTCCTTTAAAAACATTCACCGTAGCTGTCTGTGACTTATGTCCAGACCTTTAACTCCGTCACCCAATACATTGTACTTATTCAATCAACATTTTTACAGCATTAGTTTTCAATATGATACAATATTTTTTGGTTTTGTTTTGATATTATAATACACAGATGTAAATGTTAATAGATACTTTAGGCGATAATGCGATCACATTAACTTATTGATTTGTTGCATGAATACCAGATGTATGCAGTTTGGGATTGGTTAATATTAATTCATGATTTTGCTAGTATTAGTTAGCTAGTATTAGCTAGATTAGTACTTACATTATGATGTTATTTCGTCACATTAGTCTAAATTCTCACTATATCGTCACAAATTGTTAGATCGCTGCTGCTTAATATATTAAAAGTCATATCGACAAAAACGTAGACACCGTTTCATTTAAGGAATTGTATTGAATGTCATTGATAATTTGTAGATGTGTATATTGTAATCAAATATTTAGTTAATGATGAGTTTTATAGTATTTTTATTGTCTCATATGAATTGGTTCGTTTGCGTGTGAAATATGTTTTTTGTTCTTGGGACGTAATTAAAATTACAACCAACTTCAGTTTTTCATTTCAACTGTTTTTCGTTTTTATATTAACTTCGCTCCCCGATTATTTAAGGGTTCTATTTACTCTGTAAAATACCAACGCCGGACATTTTTAAATGTTTCAGGTGTAAATGAAACAAAGAGATTTTAAGTAACAAAGGAACTTGAAGCATTGTGTCCAAGTAACACTCTTTCTGATTAGTAAAACATAAAAAAGAAGTGGGTATGGAAAAAAAGAGGCATGGAAAAACTTAATGTGAAAAGGCATTTTCTAGGCAACCATGTACTAATGCTACATTATCAGACCACATCATTGTTTTTCATCAAGCAAGACTTTGACCAATTGCTACCCTATACCGTATGAAAAAATTTAAGTTTGTTTTATTTGTGACGTAATGATAGAAGTAACTATAAAACTAAATATTCGGAAAGAAACATTACTCAGGAACACATTGGTTTATTTGATATAATTTTGTATTAGAGCAGATGCTTAGGAAAGGTACTTGTGTAAGGAGGAAAAAAAATATAAATCTTGACGACAAATTGGTTTTTGCTGTAACTTTACAGTAGATGATCGAGAAACAACAGAATTCAATTTGTGGGTCAACTCGAGTTCATGTAACGTAACAACAACTTCAAAACTGAAAATCCAATCCAGTAACAGGCTCACTAGCTAGGCTGTAATTAGGTTTCGAATGCTCGGTTTTCGCTTTAAACGTCTGTCGTAAAGTTGTTCGGGTAGGATTGTCGTCCGTCGCAGACAGGTGCACTCGTCCCTGTATGCAACCCCACTGCGCCCCGTGCACGCTGCCAGTCAGACCGTATGCGCGCATGCGCCAATGAAACAGCGTATCCCTTGCATAGTACCGGCGGTATATGTCAAACATTTTCATATTTGTACAAAATTTTAACCGTTACTGCCGTACCGCATACGAACAGACAATGGAGTTGTTAATATAACTTCTGACCATCAATTACCTACATTACTTGTTTATAGTAAATCTACGAATGTTTAAATACTGACATTTGTAAAATAATCTTCCTTTTAGATTTATCTTGTGGCTTATTTTTATGCGACTCCGCAAAAACGACTACCGAGCGGTGGTGCCGCATGTTTTAGGCTTGTCTTTGTGAAAGTCACATTAGTCCTTAGACGATTATCCTAGCCAGTCGGTAATGTCATACGATGTGCGTGCGTCAGGTGTCGGGGGATTTTATACAAGCCAATGCAACGTTCTCAACAGCCAACCACGTCGGCGCGTGGTGCCGTTGTGACAATCGCATTAGTATAGATTTCTGTCGGCCTCAAATGTGTGATAGGCACATATGATTACATATAGCCGGACTTGGGAAACTTGCATAATAGTTTAGAAATATCTATGTATTTAACATCAGCGGATCAACATTCCTATTCGCTTGTATCAGTTAATCTCGCCAAATTTGGTTGTTGTATAAAATGCTCCCAGTTAGGAATCTTAGTTACAATCTTCAATTGATAAGGTGACTCTCTGCATCTGCCGAGCGCTTATTGAGATAATCGTAATAAATCGCATTATATAGTGAACGACGATGTCAGCGATATTTATGCTGAAAGTAATATGATTACGGCGTCGTCTGATTAAGTATACCCATTAGACACCCCTGCTCGGGATATTCCTATTTTTAATTTAACCTCCACTGTTGAGAGCGTACATTAGTTACATCATAAAAGTTATGGTCTTTTTGCCGTTAAGTGTAATAAGATATACACTTACTTTCCTCTATGGGTGACAGCATATGTTTCAGTTTCGCTGATTGTGTAACTTTTGTGTTGTCCGAAATCTAACTGAATTATTATGCCATTGCATAGTTAATGCAATAGGTACTCATTCTGAATAAAAATCTAAATTTAACAGTATCATTATAAACAGATGTGATTCGATGAGATATCGATATTAACCCACGTATTTCATAATAAAATCATGAAATTATTTGACGATTGTAATTTTTGCTCATTGTTTTTTATACAATTTAGTAGGATAGAAATATATTTTCATCATATACATATAAATCTATATCTCTAGGTATATAGTTATAGTTATTAGTTATAGTTATTATTAGTATAGATATTATTAGTATATAGTTATGTATATACGGGAACTATATTATATTGTAGGTACGTATATAGTTCCCGTAGAGTTACACGTTTTTGACACAAGCTTTGATTAAGGGCACTCATATCTTATTAAAACGTTAGATGCTATGAAAGAGCTTCCATATTAGCGGGTATACGTAATTAGGAGCTGATGGTTTCGTGTAACCTTTTTTTATTGTCTGTAACCCTTTTCATAGCTGGATCAATCGTCAATCGAATCTTTATTCAACGCCCTTAAAGCCTCTGAAGAGTTTTAACAACAACCGTTTAAATTGACACCCGGACTGAACGTTCAATATGTCCTGGAAAACTTCAAACCACTAATCACAGATCTAGAAGCCGACCGCGTCTATTGTCGCCTCGCTTAATCGCAATCTTCGCAATCTCTGCAAACACCACCGCTTCCTTACTTCCATTAAACATGTTATAAGGGCAACATATAATATTATAATTTTATACTGAAATGTTTGCACGTGAAAAACTTTGTGGCACTGGTATTCTACAATCTTATTGTAAAATTTTGCACCCAGCGTATATCGAGTGACAAACTTGTTAGTGCAACTTGACAGCTATTACTCAGAAAAGTGATCACGATCCTCAGTAATGAAGGCCCAGCTTGAGAGGGAGACGCTCTGAAAACACTGCCAACGACTTTGCCGATAAAACATTTCAATGGAAATTGTGTTTTGTGCAGCGTATGCAGTAAAGTACGTAAATTAATTACCTACTTACATTTTGCAATCAATTATTTTGAATTGTTTTCTACTATTATTTTTTATTCCCTTACTACCTCATGCAGGCGAACTTATAAGAAATTATCCACTTTAAGAAATAATAGTCAGAAAAAATAATGTTTCATGAGAAGCCAGAATTGCTTATTTTTAAGCATCGTTGATCGTAACTTCACGCCTGTCATTCCCGACGAGGTAGGCAGAGGACTGTAGAACACTTGCACGTTTCACCAATTAGATAGGTTACGTCCCACTATAGAACAGGTGGTGAGCCTATTGAAAGTATCGTTTAACTGTTTTTTTTTTCATTTAGAACGGGTAATTCGTTTTGATAACCCTACGAGATCTTACCTATATACATATAATGCATATAATGTTACGTATCGATTAGCAATATTTATAAACACACAAAAAATATTTGAATTCTTTAATCGTTCGGTAACGCAATTCAGAATCAGTCCTGTCAGTAATATGGCGGCAGGAGTCGTTTACGTATCGCTACTTTCAATGTCTCATCGCTATACACCATATATCGAAAACAATATCCTAGAGTAAACAAGCTGTAGTATCGTGCAGAAACCGTATACGCAAAAATCTGTTGGTTGCTATATCATAACCTTGAACTCGATATGGGTTGTCTTGGTAACAGTTTTGTCATTCGTTCCAATTCTGTACTTTGTCTTACTTGGTTAGCATCACTCTTGCTATTCCTGTGCACTCAGATTTAAGATTTTAATGGTCTCATTAAGTCACAGACCACCTTTTTTTTTTGGTTACGGGGGGAAACCTTCAAAAGGTACCCTGTACCCTGGGAGATATACCGGGTTATGTGGGACTTTTACCCACTAAAACCTCCTCCAAAAGGACTCCGGGATCTCCGATGGAACGCACCGGTGCCCTCCTAGCGCGGCGCCCCTGCGGCCCTTCCTATGGGAGAGGCATCGTTGCCTCATCCCACTGTAGCGGTTGGTAAAAATGAAAGGCAGCGAATATGATAAATTACGTGTATTGCGTGCGAG
>DWDW01002642.1:0-10019 GCA_018245635.1 Mimoniades versicolor eupheme
CTCTGCGGAGTCTTGGGCGAGCTACAATCGGAGCCTCATGTTAATGTCCACTGTGAGTGGCGACACTCCGCGCTCCGCGGTCGGTTAGTCTCATCTCAACGCGGCTAGTAGGTACATACTTCCGTTAGTGTGTGCACTGTCACATTCTTGTGTCTTTATATCGTCGCGGTGCGCAAGTTAAAGGCGTTGGACGGGATCTCTCGTTATTTACAAGGACATTAATATCACGTGCTTCTTCAAAGGTCAGTCCACTATGTTAGAGCGACTGTTGTAGCCGGCCGTTCCTTGGTAATGAACGATGGACAAAATAATGTTTGTGAAAGAAGCTAAGAACACACGGAGCGTACGGGTACAATCCAAAACGTGCCGAGAACAGATCTTACTGCTCCGTAGGTTCTTAGGGTGAATGATGCTTCTCTGAAATATGATGAAGCGACTAATACATAAAATGAATATTATTTTATATAATTTGAATATTTACTGGTTTGTGCCTATTGCTTGTCGGTATCCATTATCCATAGCTGCCGAAATAAATAAATAATGTTGCATTAAAATTAGATATAAAGCAAAAGAGTAAGTAGCCTAATGCTTGATAATATGCTTGGGATGTCCATATATTACGCCATATTGTAATGTTGTCCAACTAGGTTCATATATTGGGACTATTTCGGGATACAATTGTGTACATATTATTTGTGTATGTTTGGCTTTTAATTGTATTGTAGGTAACACACTGGCGTTAACCAACCTTGGGGTGTTAGTAGAATTCTGTTTCTCGAGCTGGCGGAACTTGGCGAACGGCGACACGGGTTTAGGCGCCGGCCGAGTCATGCCCTCGAGCACTGTTGACATAATTAATTAAACGTTTACATTTTAATTAAACCCCTTTTTATCAGCGATTACAAGGGTAGGTATAATATTGAAGATATCAAAAACTGAAAAACTAAATTGATGTAATGAAAGTCCACTGACATGAGTGGAACTCACCTTTAGAATTTTTGATGGTGGTGGTGGTAGTGCTGCTGCTAACTGTTTTTTCTGATGAGTTCCTCCTCACGCTCGATGTCACGGTTGTCACTTCCTCTTCTTCTGTAAATGAAACGGGAGATGTAACGACATCAATGCCGACGTTACGTTAACACGAACAGGGAACACTTTCAAAACAACAGCAAGACAACACGATGATACTTAGAAGCTATTAGTCAAAATAACACGGTTACAGGGCGCGGTGAAATGAATTCGAAGGTTACAATAGGTATATACATCGACGGGGATGACGCGGGCCGGGCGGCCGGGGCGGCCGGGGCGGGCGGGGCGGGCGGGGCGGGGGGCATGCGGCGCGACACAAGCGACTGGCAGCCCACACACACACGACTCACGCGCGTCTCGCTCGTCTCCCGCTCCTAACTAGTGGAATGTGCGCTACGAGAGCGCCGACACGAGGTCCTCGAATGCGTCGTCCGCGTTGCTCTCGTCCAGAAACTGCAGCTCCGCCACTGTCGGCATGGTGCGGCTGCGGCCTAGTGCGAACGACTGCGGCTGCGGCGTCGGCCGGGACCCGCGCGAGCGCCGCGTCGGCGACGCTTGCCCGGAGAAATATGCTTCCACGGTTCGTTTCTTTTCAGGTAGCTCGTCCCGTGCGATGCCGCCCTCAAACAGCTTCGGCACTGCCAGCAAGTGCATTGACTTGGTGCGCGCGACAACCTTTCGGGACGACGTTGGCTTCGGGCCGAACTCGGCGAGACGGTGCCACGAACCGGAGCGGGTCAGCGGCGCCGCGGGGCTTGAACCGCGACTAGCCGGCGACTCGCTGGAGAATACGGACTCGCGAGAGGCGGCGAGCGCGGGGCTACTCGGGCCGCCGGGGGACGGGGGGACGCCGTCATAGTCTATCGCGGGTATCGGACGGGTCGGTGAGGGGCCGTGCGGGGGGGTGTGGCCGTTCTGGACGGAGTGCGGGGCCGCGAGCCGTACCTGGGTCCTCGCGGCCTCCCGTTTTCTGCGTTCGATCTGCCCGATGACTTCGTTTTTGGGCGAGGAGAGCTTGTCGAGCACGCCGCGTAGGTTGTCGGCGGCGCCGCGCGTGCGTACGCCGGTGGTGATGGTAGCAGCGCCGCGCACGGGTCCGCGCATCACGCGCGTCACTACGCTGCCATGTTCAGTGGCCGCGCCCGACTCTGCTTTGTCCGCGTACGTGGCCTCCCCGTTTTGATAAGGTGGCATTTTTGATTTGGTCGGACTAGCGGATGTATTGTGCGTTGTCGTTGGTGAGGTTACGTATTCGTAGGAGTTGTTCTCATTCATGACTACATCCGGCAGATAGTCCACCTTATGAGCTTTCGCCTTCTCTATGTCCGGAGTTTGTTGGAGGGGAACAAATGTCGACGTCATGTTAGCAGGTGTGTAGTCAACGATCGTATATGGCGGCGGAGCAGGGGGCGCAGGGGGCTTCGGATACGGGGATTCGTGATATCCATTTGTCATCGGTTGGCATCGATTTTTTTCTCTAATTTGTTTTTCGTAAAATTCTATTTGCAATTGTTGAGCGTCTATTTTAGGCGGAAACCGTTCAGGGCTGTGGAGCGTTTTCGGGTCGTCGATTTTCATAACGAGCTCAGGAGCGGCCAAGTTTTTCTGACTCGGTATTGTTTTGATGGGATAGTTTTGAATATGCGGTGGCGCGGTCGAGGGTGGCGTGCGTGGGTGGTAATTATACGTCTTTGAAAGTGGTGCCGCTTTAGATTCAATATTATCGTTTTCAAATATGGACGCAGTGAGTCCTACAGACTTTTTTAATTTATTGCTATCTATCCATGGCACATTTGGTGCTGGTGGACTTGGAGCGAAAGATTTAGCCGTAACGGAAAATGCGACCGGATCGGCAACCGGAGAAATTGGGTTACTAGAAGAGGGAGGACTCCATATATTTAAAGGGGCAGAAGTAGGGGACAAAATTTTCTTTGGTGGTTTAAATGCCGACATCGGTGCATGAGAGAATTGATTGACGGGAATCGGTTTGGCAACGAAAGGTTTAACTATTACTGGTTTCGTTGGCGACTGAGGCACATTCGGTGATGGGAGGTAACTGGGTACTGATGATACATTGTTTGGTTGTTTTTGTTTAGTTGGCGGTGATACTACAGGCGGTGGCTGTTGATTCACTGGCGGTGGCACTACTTGTTGCGATGAATGTTTTACTGGTGGTGGTAATTGAGCAGGTGGTAGAATTTGTGTTCGCAAAGACTCCTTGCGTTGAGATACCCATGGGGGTTTTACTATTTCTGGAGTAATATCAGGAAAAATTTTTCTTGGGCGTGGTACCGTAGGGTTATCATCTGACATTTGCCAAAACCGTTTGGCAGAGGATGCACTCGACGATCTACTTTGATCATCACGCTCACGGCTTTCAAATGTATTTTTGATATTTCCGAATCTGTTGCTCCAGTTGGCTTGTACGTTAGTTGGACTTTGGTTTTTATTTTCATTCTTTTGCATAAAAGCCAAAAATTTTCTATCGTTTTCTGTCTGTGGCTTAAATTCTGGTATTGCAGGAGCCCGTCGCGTATTTTCATCATCTGTATCACTATCCATTCGATAAGAACCAAGAGAATGACCAAAATCTATTGTGTTTGCTCGCTTCATGCGTGCTCGTTTATTAGCACTAAATCTATTTAGAGGCTTAGGTGCTTCTTCCGCTGGAGGCGGTGCTGCGAAATTATAAGTTGGTGGTGGAGGCCTATAAAGCGTCCGCGTAGCTTCTTCTGCGAGTGGTTTATTTTGTGGCATACCAGCGGTTCGGTTTACAGGCACGCGCTTGATAGGTGCTTCCTTCTCAACTTTTGCATCGAATTTGTTTGCTATTGCAGCGATGCCCCGTCTTGAGTCTGAATGCCAACGTTCTGCTGCGCAACGAGTAGGCTCCGGTTGAGGTGCATCAGCTATCGAATGCCTAAAGAAGTCAGGTTTTTTTGGTGCTGGTGCTCGTCGTTCTACAATGCGCGCATCTCTATTTACTTGTGGAGTAACTTCGTAGCTGACAGAATGAGCGACAGGTGGAGGCTTTTGTCGGGCAGCTACTGCATCGTGGAAGCTGACCTGCTCGTCAATACTATCTTTTCTTTCAGGAGTCGATGGCTCCTCTACGCTGGGAACCGTGGAGGAATTAGAAGCCGTCCCCGAAGACGGTGCTAGAGGTCGAAGCGATTTAACGGGTTCGGTAGCTAAAGCCAATTGATCTCTATCTACTAACCGTCGGGCTTCCTCCAGTTCCTCGTGAGTGACTCCGACGGTATGTCTAGCTGCACGACTACGACGTCGCGGTTTTCTCTTACAACCATCGAGCCTGTCGGCAGCATCGAGCGCATCCTCCAGTCGATCAGCAAGGGTGAGGAGAGCGCGTGCCTGTGGGTGCGCTGTAGGTGGCGCGAGTGCCTGTCGGAGGCGCGCTAATGAGCGGCGGACGTCGGCCACAACGTCGTGCGAGGCAGCGCCCAGACCAGCTAGCAGGCGTTCGCCTCCACCGTGCAGCAGTCCCTGTAGCAGCGGGAGAAGTAGTGACTCACCACGTTCTCCGCTCGCACCATCATCTGCTTCGCCGCCTTCACCGGCCGCTGCCAACGCATCTGTCACTGCGCTCGCGCATGCTGAAATATTATATTACGTTGTAAAACTGTCATACAAATTGTTTTTTTTTAATTTAATTTAATAGTAAATAATAAATTTAACTTTAACCTATTAAACTTTTTTTCTGAAGAATCAACAATCTTAGTAATGATAAGAATAGGGTTTTGTGTTAATAATTTAAAATCTTGCTGTTCGTTTACCTTCTTGTTCAGCCATGAGTGTGCGAATGCGCGCGCGTAGCCGACGCCGTTGTTCGTAGTCGCTACAATCGTCCAACTGAAATATGTATAAATGATTCGAATTTAAAATTTAAAAATTTGATCGTTTCAAACGATTGAAATCTCATAAACGGATTTTTATGTTTATGTAAAAAATGTTGTAAAAAAAAGTAACTTCACGCCTGTAATCCCCGAAGAGGTAGGCAGAGGAATATAGAAATGTCGTACACAAAAATAAAATGAAATTAATAATGAAGACAACCGTTAACACAATCACATTGATATAATTCAATCACTGCATGAACATAAGGAACTTACACAGAAGGTTTTTAACATTATTGTTACTTATATATTTTTAGAATATTTTATTTTTCGTTTCAGGTCTTTTTTATAAAAAGAACTATTGACCAGTTGACTGCGTGCTTTGATTGACTCTGTACAAAGAGAATTGAACAGTTCGACACCACACAAAGTAATACCTCCTCCATGCAACGTCTGTATAATCTACGTTCAACTTAGAGCCATGAGTGGGCTTAGAAAGGTGTACTTTCGCATGCAGTGAAGCGCATTCGTAAAAGTGCAGTTACCACAACAGCGCGATTTTAATACCATTCGTGTGGTGAACATGAGCTACATTTGCGTGGTTTCGGTGTCTACTGCTAATCCCATTGTGCGGCCGGAAGTGGTCGCGGGCGGAAACCGGAACTAATTGTTCTTCATTTCACCGTTTTAAATAGATGAGTGTAACATTGTGGACACGCGATGATTATTTGGCGTTTCATCGGACAACAGGTACTGCTCGGATTTGCGCTTTCTACTTCGGTCGTTGTAACTGCTCTCGGTGGCCGATTTGTGTTATTAGACGTTGTCTCCGCGTCACGAAGTGACGGTCATTGCCCCGCGGTGAGGTCACTAGTAGTTAAAGTTGTATTTTTTGACCGTTTAAGTACCTACAATCCGTCACACGCAGCGTCGTCGATATCATACAAGATAATTAAATTATAAATTTCAAAATTCTACTAGCTGTTTGTTCTATTCTTTACATCACGCCTGAAATCCCCAAAGCAACTAACACGACCAACGGAGGCAATCAATTTCTATTTTTTATTTTTTTATTTTTAATAAATACAAATTGTAAAACCAGGCAAGGGTAATTAGTGCATTTAATAGTTTGGAGTCAACTGTTTGGAGGGATTAATGTGAATGTGATGCGATCCTAACGTGGTTCGTTTTAATTTAATCCTAATATAATACAGGTGTTATGGCAATTTATGACTTCTTATCGTAATATAATAATATAAATTTATATTTCACAGAAGTAAATTGTTTTATAAAATATTCATTAAAAATCGCTGTAGTTGAGTGGATTGGGCCGCAGTTCCGAAGGCCGCGTGTGCAATTTGTCCTGAGACAGGTTTTGCACATCAGGTCCGACTATTGATGGCGTTGTTTGTATAGACACTTTCTCATGCGGTGTCCGGTATTACTAATACCGAGCTGCCCTTTTGACACACCCAGCCTCAACAGATACAATTTCACGTTCAAATACTCGTATAAGGGTTTTCTTTTTTATTTAATCAGCTCACTGTAATCTCATCTGTAAATCTCATAATGTCGACGAATGTTAAAATGTCATTATATGTTTAACATAATAGCGCTCTTTTGATTTTTTGATAAAAAAAATGATATTTGAATTGATATTATGAATTTATTCGATAAAAATAATGATACATTTAAAGCAAAGAGCGAGCGCGAGTGTGCGCATGCGCGCGTGTATGGCGGGTGTGCGTATGCGTGTGTCATAAATAGTCACAAAGACCATGACTGGCTTGTTTCGTTCCGCCGAAAGTGAGAGTGCTAAGTGGTTAGCTTAGCTTTCTTTGACACTCGTGAGTCCGTGATGCTTCCGTGACAGCGTGACGGCGCGCTCTCGGGGTCGCGCGGTCTCATGACACACACACACACACACACGTTATAAGCTGTGTGCAATGTTGTTTGGCGTTTGCTACCAAGTTAATATTTATTTAAAAGAAAATTAAATTGTTTATCTATTAGGAGGAATCAATATATTCCGCGAACGCAATATTATGGTGAGTTATTCGTAATATATTTGTTCAATGTACCTACATTTAAAAAATCAAATTTACAATTCGAAATAATTAATATTTGCGAATATAAAGCCAATGTGATTTAGAGATCTAATGTGAACGGCCTACCGATTTCAGTATCAAATACATTTCGCTGAAGATGAACAGTAAGGAATATTTTAATGTAATTTATGGTTAACCGCGTCAGGGATTTCACGGGAGTAACTTACAAGTTTCCTCAGCACGCGCTCGTCCCAGCACTGTTCGAGATCGAACTCCTCGACGTGGCGGTTGGAGCTCACAGTACCGCCACCACGCTGCACTGTCTCCTGTCGAAGAAATGCCTCAGTACATGTAATACCCACATCAAGCTAATTAGAGAACAAAGAAATGGTGTCAGATGTGCTAATTTCCTAGGTTTCATTGAAATTGGCAAACTAGGAAGACACAATTAGAGTTAAAAACAAGCTCATCTCAATGGAGTACTATTGGAGTACGCGGGCTCATGATAATGATAAATTCAAAAGATTCAACGTTAAACAAAATCTAAAACAATTACTTATCAATATTATTTTTTTACATCTATTATCTGTCTATCTCTTCGGGGATTACAGTCGTGATGTTACGTGTTTTTTAACATCTATAACTACATTGCAATTTTTAAGTTATAGCCTGCAGAAACGCATTTACATTTGGGAGCAAGTACGTGTATTTAAAAAATGAAATTTTTTAACTGTATACGTACGAATAGAACATACTCGTAGTTTAGAGCGAACACTCAGTGGGTGTACTATTTATTATCAGCACGGGCGATGCGAGTGTCGTCTTACTAAATGTTAAAGTCGAGAGGAAAATAAACTAGTGGCGTGGACGATGATAACAATGCTAAATGTAATTTTAGATAACGGTATTAAAGAAACTAGATAATGTTTACCCTCCCACCGCGACCTACTGCTACACCGCGACACGGGATTTGAACCGAGGACCTCTGGAGCGGCAGTCGCTCTGACAACCAACACGACCAACGAGGCAATCAAGAAGGAAGAAATTAAAAATGGTTAATACATTTCAAACTGTTGTGGTTCTGATATGTTATTGGTTTTATTCACATACTGTCAGTGTAATTTTCAGTGGTATTACATATGAAAAATGTTACACCGCATATCTATGACAGATGTATGATATCTGAGTATTTATTATTAGAGACAGTAGTGGAAAAGACCTTGCAACATCACGCTGAGGCCGCCCTTCGCTTCGGACAGTTTTATTTTTGACGTGGACATCGTTTGACGGGTGAATCATGACAACTTAACTAGTTCATTTCGCGTATCGTTGTAAGAAGAAACCGCTTTCTAATAATGCAAACATATTTCAATGTTAAAATAACTTCACCTCGTCTAAATATAAAAAAAATATGTTTTGATGGCCGCGCGTTGCGTTGATATTCTTTCAGGGCTTCAAAGGCAGCTACAGTTATTGATACCCATTCTTAATTCATACGAACGTTGAATACTCCACGTCGTATATAAATAAACAGCGGCAGTTCAATGAAACTTTATTGCATTCTATCGACGGGATGACCCCGAAATAGCTCCACTTTCGTGTGACCATCACCTTTCAGACGCAGTTTATGCAGCTTTATCATCTTTACATATTGTATTAGAATAATCAATTTAGTTAAGTTTTATATCTACACGCTTATTGTTGCATAGCATGTATGATGTATTAATAAAATATATATGGGATGTTAGTGCCAAACTCAAAAATCAACTTTCACACGGTTATTTAAAATTTATCTTTGTGAATAAATAATATTTTCGCGTTAAACTAATTAGCAAACTTATTCATCTCATCAAAAAGAGAGTTTTGAAATTTCTAAACACAGCTGAGTACCATTAATTATATTCACTTTTGCTCTGTGAATTTTCTAGATGATCTAGCAAAGTTCGTTTGCTTTGAGACTGTGTCCATTGGCTTTTGATAGTTTGATTACGCTACGATATGTTCGACTAACTGATAATAATGTAATATTTTTCTCTTGTTATAACTCGCGCTAAATTCAACACAGATTATATCCGACGAATATTGTTTTTCAGCGCGTGAACGTGTTCAAATCACACATAGTTTCGCGCTGTGTGCGTCTTGCGAAAATAATAAACCAATTCAATAGATAAATTGTGTTAAAAACTTATTGGCTTCATTCTACCGGTCACTCTCATGGGTCCGCACTAAATGATACTAAACAAAATTTCATAACGCTTAGCAGCTGAAACAGGAGCGTGGGCGGGGATAATCAAAACACATTGTAAAAACTCTCGACACTGTTGACCTTGGAACGTTTAAATGTACTACTGTAGTATTCGAGTTTTACAGTTTTCATGAATAAATTCATATTTTTTATGCATTCATCTATGCGGGACGCCACTTGAAAAAGGGAATATACGGAAGCTTTTTCCGTCGATGCGGTGTAAAATTGTTTTTATTTTTTATTTATTACACTATCTGGCCCCAAAATTTACGATTTGTAAATTAATTGTGGCTTTGTCGTGATACATTAAGTTGTGTTTTCTAATGAAACATTCAATAGATATTGTTACTAAAATGAAAAGTCACGTCGCACAACTCAAAATTTCTTTTAATTCAACAGAACTTTTCAATGATTAGTTAACGTTGCATGTACACGTTTGCCAAGTGGCGAATGCCAGATTTACCTACTTTTTACAGTGAGCTACAATGAATGCGCCGGCGCGGAACGCCCGGAATTCCTTGACGCAAAGCGCGCGGGGAGTCGTCTGAACCTCCTGGAATGGGAACTTAATTTGGTCCGACATTACTGAGATTTGGCGTTTTGTTGACATTCCATTTCTAACTTATTTTGTAAATTCTTCAAGTGGTCAAAATAGACGATATATTTGAAACACGCGACAGAAGAGGTAAATATATGAGGTTGGAATGGGTGAATGGGAATTAACGGTGTAAGAAGAAATTTAGCAGAACCTGACTCGTGTTTTACGCGTTACTTTTATTATATCAGAAATACATTGATTAAATTAACTGTTGTTATTGATTACAGAATTATTATAAATACGCT
>DWDW01002643.1:0-10018 GCA_018245635.1 Mimoniades versicolor eupheme
CTGGGATTCACGCCATCGCTCCGCCGTCCGCTCGAATTTGAGAAAGAGGTCACCGGCGTCCTGTCTGTTTTGCTTAGAGCACCGGCTTTACGACGCTTGATATCAATGAAAATGTAACAAAGCCACCGTCTTGTTCGAATTGGTCGAACCAATAAATATGCCAATTTACTTAATCTTATCTCATGGAATATTCCCATACAAATTATTCATAATATTCATTTCCCCGAAAATTTGCTACATATTCTTTAAGGATCCTGCAACAAACCTCACTTACAAACAGCGCCTCTAATCTCGAGTCTCAGCTGACTGTTACCCGAAGATGGGGTAGTTTAATTAAACTCTCACGCTCAAGTCTGAGCAGTTAAGTGGGAAAATTATATTAAGTACCGAGTGTCGACGTAACTGTAGACTACGTTGTTTTTTTTGTTATTAAATTACCGGTGGTCTCATATAACTTACATGTTTGAAAATGACAACAAACAAAAATGCAGAGTATATTAAGAAACGAACACAGTTAAATATCAATCCGACCTCAGACCTCGAACAAGACTGTAAGAGTAGATTATTAGTGTCAGACAGTTATCTGTAGATATTGTTGTTGTCTGTGTTTGGTACGAGTAGTAAAACTATCAGTGTAAACTTGTAGTAACAGGACCGGAGAACTCGTATATAACGTTATTTCAGTTAGTATTATTATTATTATTATTAAAAACTTCACCATGCCTGTAATCCTCAAAGAGGTAGGCAGAGGAGTGCAGTACACTGCCACATTTCACCAGTTTACGTCCCATCATTGATGTAACGTAGTACAGACTTCAGTATACAAATATGGACCGCAAGCCCAATTACATCCCTTGGGCGAAACACAAATTTTAAAGTTTCAACAACAATTGCTTCACGATAAAAATACGTAGATACAGCGCTGGGACATCTTCAGGTGTACCGTCGCACTTGTTCCACCACGTCCTGACTCTAGGTTGACTAGACCATGCATTTAAATTGGTATATCATTGAAATGATTGTTGCTTTTATCGTGGCATCTCTTGTATTATATCCTATTGCCAAAGAATAAAGATTTGTACATTACATAATGCAGCGTCTAACAACTATGATGTGTTTGACAAGTTTTTATATAATCCACTACGATATCTGGCAAAATAAATTAATTGCTCTCCCCTTTTCTATCCCATATACTATAGTAGATAAACACATTAATCTATAAGTGCACAGTATCTAAACCAACCATACATCTAAGTCACCTGTGTTAACATCAGAAAATCCCACGAGCACACAACACCTGTATCGTGTTACTGTTTAAAATTTCAAATTCGACCCCGTTTCACCTCTCGCGTGAGTACCCCGCGTTAAGTTCACCCTTGTTTTAATTTGCACATATTGTCCCTATGTTGTTTTATTCACACGACTATTTAAAAGTATAAAGCATGACTTTCATGTCTACATGACAGATTTCGTGGTTCAAATAATACATAAATTATATCGAGTACCTATGTAACATTGTGATGGTGATAAATTCTTATGACCAAAGTGCTATTGTGGTTGCAACTTCTAAATGTCGTTTGTTTATACGGGAAATCATTCCGACTTTCTAATCCTAGGCGTAAGTAAATGGGACTAATCTAAAATTAATTAATGTTATCATCTTTCCAACTATCTGCCTCGTTAGTCGAGTGATTGTAAGCGCGACTGCCGTTCAAGAGGTCCTGGTTTCGAGCCCGGGTTGTTTTTTGTAAGGTTTTCTAACATGAAATTCCGAGTAGAAATATGGAGTCTGTATTCGTGTCTATGTTGTGTGTGTATTTCATGGAAGGATGTAAACTAAACTGTTGAAACGCGCGAGTATTTTTCAATTTTCTGTGTAGGTACCTCTTCTGGAGGACACTTGTGTTATTTAGTTACGATGTTATGTTATACTCGTATGTTTAACAGTGTATTTTTAAGTTAATAAAATATAACATAACACGTAGGTACATATTTTTTGTTCCATCCTTTTTATCGTTCTTCTATTGGAACATTGGTCTCGGCTCAGAATGATATGGTAAGGGCAATAGTCTTGCATCGCTGGACAAGTGCGGGTTGACAGACTTCACATGTCTTCACAGAATCTTCTTTTTGAACTCTAAGGTGCTTTATTTAACTTTAAGGGGTGGAGATTAAGTAGTGGTAGTATTTAAACTTAAAACGCACATTTGTAAAGCTGTGCGCGCCAGGTTTGAACCCGAGCCTCCGGAGTGAGAGGCTGAATTTCAAACATCTAAGCTGTTACATACTGTATTGCCTAAATTCCATATGGATAGGCAAAGACTAAGGACTTGCACCTGCTACGCTCGTGACAGACTTCTTTCGGCTCTTCTAGTCATTAAAGTCGATTGTCAAAGCAGTTATGACACGTCTTTCTTCTAAGATGTTTCCGATATAATCGTCTTACGTATTCCTACGTTTGCCTGTTCCAAGTCTACTATTTACAATTCTCTAATAAATCTGTTTCGTTATGCTATTATCATTCATTCTACATCACCAAGCCAATATGAAAACCAGGTGTTCTCCTTTCTCACTACATCGTTTTTCGTAGACTGATCACATAATTTCTAATTATATCCGCTATTCTGACATTAAACATACATATTAATATTCCAATGCCTACTGCACAAACTCATATTCATATATTTATGATACATACAATTCACCACTGTACATTATAAATGTGAGAATCAATTGAAAATTCAACACAAATAAATCCCAAAGCAAAAGACAGCAGATTAGAAAAATATGCATTGAGTCGTTATTCAATTAAATTAGTATAAAAAAAGTTATATAATAATAGCTCCTACACACCATTAAAGAGAGAAACAATAAGTAATATACGAGTAATGATTTAAATAGTACTTAATTGTTATGACACTCGCATATAACTTCCACAGGCTATCGACCCTGAAGTACTAGGTATTATTTATAGCGCCGTTAACATGTAAATGTCACTATAAATTATAAAGCTTGTAATCAACGAAACATTTTCAGTTAAGCACGATTCCTTTATACGCAAAATGAACAAATTGGGCATTAAAATGTTTAATGTTACGGTATATGTTATCATTCAATTGTATTTTTATACACTTATTTTTAAGGAGCATTTTATTTTTAAGGAGGTGTTTTGGAACAAGAGTAAAGAGTAGGCAGAAGAGACTAATATTCCCACTTGTTATATTATACGTCACGGAATATAGGAGAGCCTATTGCCGTACACCGGGCACAAATTTGAACTGCGAGATAATACCAGAAGTTTTAAATTAGAATATCCAAATTATACCCGAATAAAAATCTGTTTTTCTTATAAAATACATTAAAGGTTCGACGGAATTTCGATAACTAATGTGGGGCACTCCGACAGAATTCAACATTTTCATTCAACAGAACTTTTCGAACATCATCGCTCACAGATCAGCTTAAACATGAAATTATTTGTGAAACTTTCATACGGAGCGCTAAGTTATGGAAAATAATATTAAAACAAACAATAATGTCAAGTGTATCGTCCTAGGGTTTTATAGCGAAGTGAATAGTACATAGTGAAGCTCTGAACAAATCAATTTACTGGGAAATTGAAATGCAATCGCGTGTAAACTCGCCTTCATGCCTCACGAGCAATAGCACAAATCTAGAATTTTGAATACGTTACAAAAATTCTTTAAGTCTACTTTATTTAAATTATAGCAAACGCATCTCAGAATATTATTCGATCTGTTGATATTTCCGATGGGAAAATAAATAAAACTTAAAAACATGGTCGACAAACAATCGCAATTAGAATGAAGCCCGCTGAATTACATTCAACCATGTTATTCTTATATATACCCATTGGTTAAAATATACAAGTAACCAAGAATGTCTCAAAATATTTGTAACATAAAGTAAAGTAACATCACGCCTGTAATCCCCGAAGAGGTAGGCAGAGCAATGTAGAATACTCCTACGTTTCACCAGTTACTTTTAAGTCCCACGATGGAATAGGTGGTGAGCCTATTGCCATATAGCGGACACATATCCAGACTCCGAGCCACTACTAGTAAACCTAAATTAGAAAATTTTGTAGTGCCCAACCCGAGAATCGAACCCAGGCCGTTCGGTAGTCGCACTTGCAACAAACACGACCAACCAGGCAGCATACAATGATGATGATGATAAAGATTTAGCCATCCGTGAAATTTTGCTAGTTATGTACCATTACAGTTCTAGGAAGAACAACTTTAAAAAAATGATGTAGGTACATATGTACCTACATCATTTTTTAAAGTTGTTATATTTCAGATTATACATATATATGTATAATCTGAAAGATTAATCCATTTGTTTATTTGTCTTTCGCTTTCTTAACATGAATATTTAAAACATTTCATTTCCAATACAAGAAGTCGCGTTTGTGCGTTTCAATAATAACTTCCTTATAGCTGATTACGGAAAAAAAGTACGCTTAGAAAGAAGTGGAACAATTGAAATCATTATGCAGACATGGTTCCTGGTGCGATGCACTTAGCCATTTGTCATCCGGTACATAGAAACAGCAGTACGGAGTAACTGCTTACATTACAGCCTTTCGTTCCGAGGGGACATTAGATTTAGCATAACATAAAGTCACGCCTCAATTGCTCAAAAGGGTATGCAGAGAGATGATGGTATTTCTGTACTGTATGAATATGTCCTGATACAGTAGGTCTAATAGCCCCGGTAAGATGGAACGTGTTACATAGAAAATATGTATTCATGAATAAGATCATCAATTTCTTAGGGCCACATCTTGAATGTTTTTATTATTGAATTTTCATCTCGGTATCCATTTTGTCTTAAAAGTGAAGTTCGCTTAGCGGTAAAACAATTTGCAGCAATTTTAAAAGCAATCTTCTGTTCATGGAGGACAAATGTAATGAAATTTTAACCCAGAACATATTATGAAAATAATTTCGATTAAGCAGTGCAAATATTAGCGTAATATCACACCTGTAATCCCCGAAGAGATAGGCAGAGGAATGTAGAACACTCCCACGGTTCACCAGTTACTTTTAAGTCCCACGATGGAATAGGTGGTGAGCCTATTGCACAATTATTATTATTCATTATTGCACATTTTATAAGTGTTTAATATAAGGAATGAATTTAGTTTTTCTTGTTGCCATATACACGGCAAATGCATTGCCATCATGAGGAACGGATTAGCCCGGATAACTTTCTGATTGCCGAGCGTGCGCCGGACTTACGACGGATTAGCGAATGCGCGGGTCAGATCATCCAGCAAATTACTTGTAGTAACTTTTACAGCTTAACAGATTGTGTAACTAATGTTTTTTTACATCGTCCTGTTGTGCTCCAAATGTCTTAATTTTTCAACTTCCATTATTAATTTTATAATTATCTTTATAAACATAGATAATCTATATTTTAGCGTAAATCTAACCTTAATTTTTTTGTAGAAATGTCTAGAAGTCACTCGGAGTCTGGAATTATGCCCAGTATATGGCAATAGGCGCGCCACCTATTCCATAGTGGGACGTAAACGTAACTGGTGATACGTGGGAGTGTACTCTGCACTACTGCACTACTCTGCCTACCTTTTAGGGGATCGCGGGCGGGATGTTACGTTATAACAAATAATCGTTGTGTGTTTGTTTTCATTAAACGATGTTATCCATTATTCATATTCCTTTTACTCGTTGTTACTATATATGTAAATATTTGACAAGATACACATTTTTTTAAGGTTCATTGTATTTTTTTGTTACGACGATGTATTAATTCACTTGCATTAAAAGAGCCACAGTCACTTGACTTATTTAAATACTTCACATTACTAAGAAAATTGACAAAAAAAAATGTAAGTGCTAATCTAAGTACTAAGCGACTCTAAGGAGGTTAACTAATAAAATAAAGTATAAGCTTATTAACAATGCAATATGCATTGACCTCAAATACGTAATCATGATCGTATTAATTAACTGATACATAATTATTAGTGTCACAGAACTTAATTCCTACCATATTTTACGTCATATTAATTAATCGTGGTCATATTGGCTATCTGATATATGATTTTAAGTGCGACTAAACTAATAGTACACAATGAAACTGAATTCGGAATTTGAAAAGGTGGCAAGCAAACGTTTCGACACGGTCGGAAACGGAACAAACAATCAACAATATGAGGCAAAATAGATAAAAGTGTTATGTGATATTGTTGTGTGTGGGAACCGTTTGGCGCTGGCGCAACGACTTGGCGTGAATGGACTCTACACTCTATTATGTCATTCAAACGAAATGAATAAAGTTTTAAGAATATTAGTGCATTCGCGTTAGCTGGACACGCGCTGTTGTCGTCATGATCTGGAATATTTAATTACATCGCGGATATTCAAGATCTACTCATGTGTGTAATAAGCTTTATATGGGTCACGCTAAGACATGGGTGTTTATACAAGTAAGCCGAATAATTCTCCTTCTGCGTATTAAAAATTCTTCAGTTTTAGTTTAGCGGCAGTCTTAGTTTAGCGGTTTGCAATACAGCCTCTCACTGCGGGAACCCGGGTGCAAATCCTGGCACTGACCTCTTCATAGGAATGTGCGTTTTAAGATTCAATATCACGTGTTATAACGGTGAGGGAAAACATCGTGAGGAAACATACACACACACACCTTAGAGTTCATAAAAAAATGTTTTTTGGAGCTTGTGAAGTCTACGGCAGATTATGGCCTAAACCGTCTTATTCTAAGATGATATCTGTGTTCAACAGAAGAACGAAAAACTATTCCACAGCGGAACGTAAACTGGTGAATCGTGGGAGTGTGCTACACTCGTCTGCCTACCTCTTCGGGGATTACCGGCATGATGTTACGTTTTTAAAAGAATAAATCAATGTTGATATATACCCACAAAGCAAACTTGAAAAGACAATGAAAAAAGTATTCTCGTATACTCTCTAGACATTTTACGATCACTTTTATGTATCTAACGTCTGCTCGGTTAGGGATAGTGGGGAGAGATGGTCGTACTTTAAACACAAATGTTTGGAAAATATATTTTTTTACGTCTCTTGTTACAAGGTTACGCTCATTGGCTACAACTTAGCATTTTTATTGCATTACAGATATGGCAACTTTTTATCTGATGAGGTCCATGTAGCTTGTGCATAAATAAATAAATAATTTTACATAAACCCTATTTCTGTCTCGTGTGGGATAGAATCATCTGAAAGTCATGCAAGTCATTTGCTAGGAAAGTCACACGTGAACACACGAGCCACGGTCACAACCAATCCCGAATAGGTCTTCACAAATAGGACAGTTATCAACTGTCAAGTTAATATGACTTGTTCGCAAAACAATTTAGTATACGACGGTTAGTGCTTATAGCTGTGGATAGCTAAGTAGCTTAAAATTCAAAGTAGTTCAGCCTCGTACTCCGAGGACCCTTGGTACAAGTACTGGGGCGAACCTCTACACGAAAATGTATGACCTAAGATTCTTCTTCTTCGTCGAGCCGCTGGATGGTCGTTAGTGACTACCATCGTGGTGTAAGGATTAGTCGCAATGTCCAGGGTGCGCCGGGTAGTGTATGTTCGTATTCAATCAGACATAGTAGCTACTCGGGGAGTTCCTTTCATGCACTCCAGTTTTAAGATTGAATATTACTTAGTGTAATAGATCCGGATATTATAGCGAAGAAACTGCACAATTTAGAGTTCTCCAAAATATTCTCTAAATTAAAGTGTGTCTCAACCCTCACTTGGCCAGTTTGACAGGCTATGGCATTAATCTAGTTCTGATAGTAGACCCGTATTCCACATTTGAACTACAGAAAGGAACCCACGAACCCGAAAAGTACTGTCCACTAACAGCTAAATCGACACGGCATGTTAAAAAGACAGAACACAATTGTGATTTATCCATTTTCCCTCAAAAAGCAATTATTATAATTTTTCTCTGGGTTTTTTAATACATACATAATCCTCGCCGGGAACGAAAACTCCATAAATCCCTCCAATGAATTTATTGTCTGTATTAATCGCTACAATAAAATTCTGCAGCGCGTAATCGAAATTGTAATGACTTTCAATTCATTTTTCACGCGTGAAATGTTCACGAAAATGCGTGTTTTCCTTTTTAATATAGGACTGAAGTATTATGACTGAATATTATTTACCATAGGGTATGAACAATACTAATATCTTGGGACATCTCCACACGCGGAAATCTGATCCAAAAGTAAGCATCAAGAAAGTTTGTGTTATTGACAGACGTCTGATAAACTGGACGTATACATACATGTAAATACATATTTATATAGATAGTCTTTTTCAAACCCAGACACAATAAATACTGAAGCTGATCACGTACATATGTATTCTGCGCGAATCGAATACACAGTCTCGACCAGATTCTGGAACCACTGGACCAAGAGGACAGTCGAGATCAACTTAACAAGTCATATGAGTTCCGTCTGCGGTTTAAGCTAAAATGTAATATTTTTTTCAAGATAAAATAGGTACATATTATTTGTTGCCCGGCAGAGGGTAAGGATTCCCACTGGCTCGGTCCTGACTCCTGCCATATACCGGGCACATGTCCAGACATCCAGCCACTACTAAAAAATCTGAATCAGAAATTTTTTGGAGTGCCCGACCCAGTAATTGAACCCAGAACCTACCGATCGGCAGTGGCACATGCAACCAATACGACCAACGAGGCATTCAATAAGGAATACATAAGGATAGACAGATAAACAAACTCATAGCCACTGGACAGAGAACTACGTTCAGCATTCAGATGTATTCTAGAGTAAGTGTACTTTGACCCTTTAGACCACTTCAATAAACTCTTTTTCTAAATATCCTAATTGTTTTATTTAATACGCTAAATTATATTCTAAATACGTTAAAAATCCGCTCGACTTTACGAGCGGGTATTTCAAAGCGCCCTTACTCGACATTGGTATAAATAAAACGTATAATTAATCAGAAATCCTATCTATATTACCGGATACCGTATGTTTTTCGGCAGATCCATCAGCCGCTGTCGTGTCGCAAACGAGAGCAAATTGTAATCTATCTACGTCGTGTTGGATTATTTATTTTCAAAGCTTTTTTTGGCACAACACGCGCGAGTTTTATTGACTTTTATCGAAAGCCTATTTTACGAGAGCTTCATGTAGGTAAATGTATTAGTGGATTTCGTTTTACAATTTGATAGACATCGGATCTTGTGACCTGCCGGATCGCTCTATATCGCAGCCTACTTGGACATAACTGCATGATCTTGTAGCCGACGAACAACAGCGTAGGCAGTGCGAGAAACTATGCTCTGATTCCTACCCCGCATGCTCAGCGTAGAAGCAAAAAAACCCCTGTAGGGGAGGCCTATGTATATCTAAAATTGGACTGAGATAGGACGATAATGATGATTTTAATCGGAACTTGGGTATTTTAATCAAACGTAAAGCAGTTGCTGTTAAAACAGTTTGCGTTGTGGTCTGAATCGTACAGCTGTATCTATTTCAGTCTATAGAAGTAATAACGTGATCAGCTTTCACAGGATAATGACAAGATTTAAAAACTACTCATACTGATATTGTTAACTATACATTGTATAAATACAGAAAAATGTTCCTGTTATAACACAAATATTTATCGTTTATCGGAATAGAACCAATACACTCTGGGATAGCAATTAGGGCCACTAACCACTATACCAACGGGTTAATCTAATTTGATAGTACCAAGTTATAGGATAATGAAATAACATAGAATATAAATTTTGTACCTAAAACCAAAAACCTCAAATGAGTTCTTTAACTTTCCAACTAAAATTGTATTTGGCTAAATATACAAAATGTTCTATATAGAATATCAAAGTTGTGGAGTCTACATTAAAGCGTACTTTATCACAAAGAAAATATAAAACTTGTGCTTTTAGGTTTATTTTCTGTATAAGTATTTGCCTCACAACTCAATAAATCACT
>DWDW01002644.1:0-10017 GCA_018245635.1 Mimoniades versicolor eupheme
TGTCAGCGGTGTACCTGCCATCCCTGCTAAAAGCACATCCAAGATATACAATTTCATTCACTTGCTCCTGCACTGCATCATCAACGTCCCACTATGGAATAGACGGTGAGTCTATTGCCATACAGTGGACACATATCAAGACTCCGAGCCACTACTATCCAATAGTGTCCAATAGCGCCATCATATTCCAAACCATGGGTGCATTAAAGGAGCCTCCCCGAGCGGCGAACATGTCTAATTAAGTATGAACATACACTGACCGGCGCACCTTGGACATTGCGAGTAATCCTTTCACCACGATAGCTGATTACTCTGGATCAGCTATCGACACGACGAACAAGATGATTCCAAACCATCGTCATCACCATCATGATGTAGTATTTTTTCGTTACATTATTGGACACAAAATACCACAATGATGAAGTACGTTTCACAATAAAAGAGTCATACCCATTATTGTGACCTTAATGAAGTACAATCGACCGTAAATTATATATTTATTCAAGCGTAACTTCTGAACGCCGTTTCTAAAACTTTTTGTATAGCAGTGTGTGATGAATGCAAACTGTCTTACAAACAAGCAAAAACTTTCAGACGACGAATACAATTTACGTTTCGTTTGTTCAGCGTTGAATCATTTTCCCGTTGCATCTTTTTATATTTTCAGTTCACGCTTAAACTGCAGTCGCTTCCATCGCGACTCGTTGTGCTGTTAGCGAGCGTAAAACAATCGTTATTCGAGATAATTCTTTTTGTACGGAGTTTTATAACTAAAAGTAGCACGTTGTTTACAATATTGTGCGTCCAGTTAAATAGAAAAAGGTAAAATGGTTGGCAAAATTTGAATTTTGTTCCCTACTGGACATATACTTAGTAACCGTAACTACATGAATTGAATCTAATGTACATAAATGAATTAATACTAGTAACAAAATCGAAAGAAAGAACCGAAGCTAAAAGTTTTGAATAATATTTTGCGAAAACACTTTGTAGTAGAAATGGATTTATAGAATTCTCAGCTCAATCTGCACTTTCTAGGTGGACCATGATTTCCCCCAAAAAAATCCTAATTTTCAATATATTAACATATTTGGTTGGTAAACTAAAATAACACATGTAATAAGCAATTAATACGATTCGACTGTGGTGGAAAAAGCTCATTCTCAATTTTAGAATCGTCTTAACCCCCTCTGGTTTGCAATTAGGGGCGATGCGGTCACAATTGGCATAGTTTGTGTTGATTATTCGGTACGAGGTCAAAATGACCCGGGACTGTATTAAATTGTGGGATAACTATTCGATCCCCTAGATGGGCCGTTCCGAACTAACTTCTCGAATTCATTCCGTTGTTGTGTTCAAAATTTGCAAAACACGGTCGGGGAATCCGTAAACAGTTTATATACAGTTTTATTAGCAATGTAACCCTTTGTGCCGCTCACCTTGCCGCGTAAGGTACAGGGGAAACTATTTCTGGGGCAAAATAGCTGTGTTGAAACCACTTAGCTCCACCTTGAATCTACAATAGTCAAATAAACGCACGCACTAATATTATTTGTAACTTACCGGCTGCTATGGTTGTGATATTTAATTTTGAGTTTGAGTTTGAATAGAAATAAGTTTGCTGCTTTTGTCAAATCACGTTGAGAGACACCTAGTGGTTTACTGGGAAGTATAGTTCAGCAACAAAAGTTTCACTTGCGCTGCAAAATTCGTATGTTAGAACATTATCACTTTCACACTAGCCGCAACGAATTTTACAGTCGACAACTCGGCTCTGATTTCTTCTGTGTTTACGGAAGGCTCTGAGCATACTCTTGCATGCTGCTTCCAGATGTTTCATATCATCTATGTTATTTTAAGTCAAAAACATTGTACTATGGTATATCTATAATTTATTTTGGCAAGACACAGCATAAATCGCAAGAAGACTGTCAGCGAGACCATGTAATACTCAACGATTAACAATACTACAGTCTAGAATCTCCACAAGTTCTTCAACGTCTCTTGTCGTGGAAGCGACGAGCATTTCTATTCGTCCTCAACCCTCTCAAACAATATCTCAGTTAATGCGAGCATTCAGTTATGCTTTTCATTGTGTTGCGCAATGCCT
The DNA here is from genome assembly GCA_018245635.1 of Mimoniades versicolor eupheme. Classification (NCBI taxonomy): domain Eukaryota; kingdom Metazoa; phylum Arthropoda; class Insecta; order Lepidoptera; family Hesperiidae; genus Mimoniades; species Mimoniades versicolor. The sequence continues at coordinate 2,111 of DWDW01002644.1, forward strand.
TTGTGATGCTCTGCTCAATCGGAACTGTTTTGCCGTTCCAGAGGAATGGTTAGCTATGAGCTGGGAAACACAATATTAATGAAGCAAGAAATGTCAAAATATCTATCACTAATTATTATTAGTGATAGATATTTCGAAATCGAAAATCATATGATAGATGTATCTTAATCAATCGAAAATCATATGATAGATGTATTCATGTATCATATGATTTTCGAATAATTATTACTTATAATTTATTTCGAAAAATTATTACTTATAATTTATGTTATGGAAATTATTGGTTATTAAAGGCACCTCGAATTTATATTTATTAACATATTTATTGATCACCATCCTTGTTCTCATGGTTACATGAATATAGGTATCAAATTGGGAACTTTTTTATTTTTAAGTGAACTAAATACAATTTCTGAAGTGATTTTCGTTTGCGTTGGGTAAATAGGTTTTTAATGTTCACAGTTTCTCGTTTGTTTCCTTTTAGTAAAATAATGTAAAAGCTCGGGAACTTTGTAGCCCGTATAAACTGTTGTTTTTCGTTTGCAGCTCGTTGGTGCCCTTAAGAATTTGCAAAGTATTCTGTTAATGTTTCTATGTTATTATATCGTAATATTTCTACGTGCAGTTCAGTTTCTGAATAGTTAGTTTAATCTCTTACATCTAGGAAAACAACATTCAAACAGCATTTAGTGAATTATAACGAACTAAGTCCTCTCAAAATGACAACGGTTTTTTAAACCTCTCAAAATAACGTGAATGTACTTGTGCATCTGTATGGATTGACATTTCCAATATCTGCTTATGCTCAGCTTCTTATATATTTGGTATATACCAGCAATTTAAATCCAAGCACCACAATATTTCACGATTCGACAGAATTCATCAAAGTGCGGAGCGCTACTTCCAGCCGAGGGAACAGCAAGCTGGTTTCACGCAATAACCTTGATCCAAACCTCGATCGTAATTAATTCCTCGCCGGAACAGTTTCGGACAACTTCCTCCGCTAATTCATTCGCTAATTGGTTCAGAACTTCGGAATTTTATATTGTGCGCACTCATCGCTCCAAGCCAAGGAAACCCTTTGTTCTCTTGTTAATTTCTTTGCGTATCTGTACGCTTCTTTCTTGTGATGTGTTATAGTTTACCTTTTTAAAAGTGGTGAAGCTCGGGGTTTGCTACAATTTTAGCAGTAAAATTGTTATAAGCTAGTATTGAGCAAATGTTAATGAAAATTTGGCTTAGTTTTTATCACTACTCAGAAAGTTTTAATATCACTAAAACAAGGGAATACGTCCGCGGTAGCATAAGGATCCTGATTGCCTGTTTCATTTTGCACGTTTTTATTGACCCAACCTTATATTTTTTCCTTATAACTTTATTTAACGTAATATCATGCCTATAATCCCCGAAGAGGTAGGCAGAGGAGTGTAGTACTCTGGCACGTTTTACCAGTTAGATTTCCGTCCTACGTTTGAGTTTAAGCTCTTTTGTTTTTCTTTACTTCTTTTTTGTGTTTTTGTGTAAGATAGATTTTTTACATTATGTATATATAATGACTTTGATAAATAGCCTGTATTTTTCAGAGTCGTAGTGAATACAAGCGATTGCAAATCATAAATTCGTTCTATATAGAGAAATGTGGCCATAAGAATATTTCACTACAGAAACTAATTTTCCTTATATCCTCATTCTGACATATGACATGACATAAGCCAAAGGTCGTCTCAGCAATATGTCGAAGCCTGGCAACTAGTTGACGGGTATCATTTAGCTTAATAGCATGGCAACGCAGACGTCGATCCGTATCAGTTAGGAGTGCTGCCAGCGTCAGGCGTAAATAAAGAGAGCGGAACTGCGACTACCAACACTTAATAATAAATTCCCTTTTTATGGCGCCCCCCCCAAGTTACGAGCGTCAGCGGGCGGTATGTACAGTGCCAAGAACACTGCGATTCGAGTTTGTTTATTGTTATTATAACGAGTGTCAATGACTGCGTCATGTTTGTCCACTGTCGCCACTTCCGTGCATATTTTAAATGTTCTATTTTTGCTTAATGTCGATGCCTTCAACATTATAATGATGACGCCAAAGCAAATTCCTTTACCTAACATACTCGTATATACATTGAATTGTTAAATTACATATTTTTGCAGTTTCATAAAAATCTAATTAGAAAAAAACTACGACTGACGTTGCCAGGAGAATAATAAATATTCATTTTAACTAGGTTTCTTTCCTTTTAATTCGGTCTATATCAAATACAAGAGATAAACATTTTTCGTATATAAAAATAAACGTGTTTAGGAATTTCCGATAAAACACAATATACATTTATATATCTTATTCTGCTCTTAAACTGTTATCTGCTGTTACTTACACCGCACGAAGACATCTAGACGGATTTGGTCCATTGCCAACCGCATCGTGTGAAGCGACATTGTGTCTTCATTTCGAAGAGAACTCGATTTGCTTCGTATAATGAGCGAGATGAGTCGTTATAGCTTCCCGCTGCGTTTGGCAGCGCTCCTTTTGCTGACTTTACTGCCGCTTGGTTATGTGTCAAATATTTCGTATTCCGACGTATTCTGCTATGGACATAGAACATTTAAATTTCAGGAATTTTTAAATCCTAAAGAATGAGCTTATTCCCATACAACGGAAACAAGTTCAGACTATGAACTCCTGCTGGGAATTTAATATTAGAAATACCTAGCACTTCGCTTGACCCAAAAATTCGATTTAGGACCTCTTTCTGATCATTCACGCTTACAACCACTGGGCCAATAAGGCAGTCATATGTTAGTGATATAAAACGTTTTTACTATTTCAGATGTGGGCATTTGTTAGTAAAACTCATATAAAATTACCAACTTAAATAAACATTCTCGCCCGATGACCGCCAGTTACAAGAAGTTACGCACACATCTTGCCCCTTGCCCTATTTTATTCCAATTTCAATTGTATTTTTGGATTTACAGAAATAAATACATACATAAGATCGACGTCTGCTATGATTATACGTCAACATATCAGTGGTACATTTCTGTACACGATTTGGTAGACGTACTTACTCGTTCAACCATGCCACATTTGTGCTTTTAATTACGAAAGTTATCGTTACAATCAAGTGCGTATGGTAACACGTGGGTATTGGTGTATGTCTGTGTGTTCATATATAATGAAGTTTTTATGATAATATCCTGTTAATTACGATAAATTTGTGTGTGAGTGGTACAAATTTGTTTTCTTTTTTCAATTAACACGTATCTCAGTTGCATCCCCCAATCACGTCAAGCCGTGAGAGTTTATGCAAAATTACTACGTGGGCAAAACGAAGGTTTATTCCACACGGGACCGGTGAGTAATAATTTAGTTAGGAGAATGGAAACTTCAACGTTAGTTAGTAACGCAATAAGTAAATCCATTTTGACAAGGTGATAGAGTCTATGGAGAGTTAAGTTTGTGTATACATCATGTGTGGAATAAAAACCATCGAATAACGGTTTATCGTGTACATGTATTACTGAATCTATTTTTACTGCTTAACCACAGTATTTAATAATTGTTTTAGATAAATGGGTAGGATCAAAGATACTCTCTACATGTGATTGTTGACAGTAGATTCCATCCACTGAGAGGTTTTTACCATAAACTCCATTCTGGATATACGAGGTAGGGATTTAGGGCGTTTAGCTGTGCCTAGGCAGACCGAGTCACACTGCGATCTGCTAGCAATGTAATCGCCTCTACGACACAGTGTATCCCGACACGAGCTCGGGTAATGTATTCTTTATACGCGCCAACACATCTTTTTTACATGTGTATTATGAACGCTGTCGGTGAGTGTCATGCTCCGTATACAGCGTAATGACCTCATCTCGGCGGCGTTTATTCCACGTTCTTCCTCTTTCTTTCATACGCGACTATTGCTTCTGAATAGTAGTGTTCGAGTGAGTACCTACTGAGTTGTCTATCCAATCCAGTTCGTCGGCAACTCTGTAATTGACTCAACGCTCGGTTAATTGATACATTGCTAGGATTGGAAGAAACGTACATACACATATTATGGATATACCTAATTAAATACTGGTTAAATTAAACTATTCAAACAACTCTATATTTGCTCTTGATCCTGGTTAAATGATAGACTTTGATAGAATGGTGCTCTGATATATGTACATATCGAACTATCTCAAGTTTTCTTAGCTAACAATTATTTTATTTTATTCGTAACAAGGCACAAATTATAATCGCTTATTCCTATAAAACAACAAACTCAAACACATATAAGCCCTCTCGTAAAAAGTTCGTCTCATCGCGCTGCAGTCCGAGCTTATCTTAGTTTCATTATACCCGTTAAGAGCATAACAAGCACAACGCGCCATAATCCTTATCGAGAGTTTCAATTGGATCGCTTCGCACGAGTTGCGTCGCTTCGATTTTATCGTTATTACGCTTCAAAACTTCGTTGTAAGAAGCATGGAGCGGAGTGTCACGTGTTGCATTTTTAGTTCGCCTTAAATTGTTAATATATTATGTAATAGTAATAAGAAATTTACTCTCCCGCGTATTCTGTTTTCTTGGTATGAAAGTGTGTTTTAAAGTGATGCTTATTTTAGCGTATTCAGGAAAATAGATATTATGAGTATTTGTTGAGCCTGAGAAGAAGTCGGGGCGTTGATGTAACACATAATTTTTCTGGACAAACCGTACAGTGAAGACAAGAGAGGTGCGCTCAAATCTTACATGCTACATATCGTTAAGATATACTTTACGCCAAATAAATAATAAAAATCTATTTCTCAACTCCCCCACGTGACCTATTAACGTCTTGAAATGATTTGGCATGTAAAACATAGAATATTCTGATGCAACATAGCTTGGGCTTAGATTATTAGGTATGTCGAAATAACATTTTTAATATACAGTAGGTACATCGGTGCATAATGACAGTATTGAATATTATACATAAAATTGTATGTTTCTATATTCACGGCACGACCGTATGTTGTGGATATGGAAAATAATAAATCGCTGTGATTGGTGCACTGCTATAAATTTCAATAGACACGGGTAAGAGTTGACGACGATTTACTGTTCATTCTTTTATTCCCGTCCCGAGCGGGGCCGGCTCGCCAAATTGTAAAATTTCCGGTCACAAGAGCCGCCCTAGATAACTGCACAATATTTGAATTTTTCAACCCCTGAAATTCTCCTGAACCCAAACCTACATTTTGAGGCTTCGATGATTGTGTATAATAGTAATTATACCTGCTACATATTGACAAAGAGGTAGCTTAAAAAGAGGGACGTAAAACGTAACTGGTGAAACGTGGGAGTGTTTTATATTCATCTGCCGACCTCTTCGGGGATGACGGGCGTGATGTTACGTTTTTACGTTATGTGAAAAATATGACAAATACGGCTTCCTAATAGCAAAATTATATACGGTTGCTTGCAAATTTAAGGCGATAGGAGAAATTCGACTTAATATGCACACACAACAGAGACGTCTTATGTACATATTGTATTGAATATTATCAAGTTATATTGATTATATTTAATTTATTATTAATAGTGAAATATAAATGCTCGTGAATAAAACTAATAGCAATCTCCGTAGCGGGGATTACCGCAACCGGAAGCGATTCTGTATTAATATGGACGTAAATTGATAACATAAGCAAAAATGTTAAAGTGATTTCAATTTCCTGCAAGCTACAAGCTTTGCCACCGTTTATTTATTTAAAGATTATTTTTCAGAAATAAACAAAACAAACATGGACATTATTGTTGGTCACGTGTTGCTAGAACAACCCAGGTCGTGGGACCAATGTTGTAAATAAGCAAATGTACTACATTCCTCTGCCTACCACTTCCGGAATTACAAGTGTAATATTTGTTATGTTTAAATTGGAAATATTTACGTGAACTAATGGAAATGGGATTACTTATATTTGTTTTATACCTACTGAGTTATCAATTTATACAAACAATTTTATTCATATACATATAAGCTAACATATAAGCAGGCGTTAGACCCACTCTAGCATTACATGCAACAGCAAAAACATTCGTACTTAATTATTACGAGTAGGGTTTCTATAATAGACCATACTTCGCTTACAAGGAAGCAGGTTAAAGGCTTCGATGATCAATAAATGTACGCTTACCTACCTGTGTATACAGGTATGTTTCGTTATGCTGTAAGGTACACAATCATATTTTTAAGCGCATAGTACAGTAATTCCTCCCTCGTCTGATATCGGAAAAATTTTACCTGAAAACATTGACATTTCGACTACATTTTCAATTGCAAAGGATAGCAAAAAGTTTTTCAGGTCATGTAACGAGTTCGTTTGATACCAGTGTCTGTAGCGTGGTGTAAGGGTAAGTGCATAGTAGAAATTCTTACCGCCCTTGTACAGACAAATAAAACAAGAAGAAATATTCTATTAATATCAAAGTTCAGAAACCAAGTGCCTGTAGTATCCTTGAAGGTAAATGTGCGCATGTTCAATTCAATAAATCACATTTATTTTATTTTAAGATCCCCGTCGACTCCCTACTCCCTGTACAGGTAAGTAATGACATTCAATTATAAAATACGAATGATGAAAAACGAAATTCAATTTTACTTAGGCCGCTTTATTTTCGAAGAGAATAATTAATATTGCAAGATAATCCTTCCAGAAAACATTACATATAATTATTACATATTATTATACATTACATAACATTACATACGTTATTATGCATTTATGTCTGTACGTTGTTCTGTTACATTTTCAACAAGTTTATCGGTTATATGAATATACTCAATGAATCTGTATTTCTGGACCAATCACTGCGCGGATCGCGTCACTCAAGTTGTTCTAGGAGCGTTTGCTCGCCGCTAATAACCAAAATTCTGTACGCTGTCGGTATGTAGCGTCAACGTGTCCGCAGCCGCCGTCGCCACAAACGTATCGACACATAATTCCAGTTCCGGCGCGCGATGGCTCTCACTGGGCGTTATATTTAACGCGCCGTCTGTGAAATAACTTTAACAGGACAGTTAGAAAATGTTTTAGTAAAAGAGATTCTCTTTTCTATTATGATTATATTCGCATATAAAGTGAGTGATGACTGTAAAACAGGTCAGGTCAGGCCACGCCCTGTAAGTATAGAAATATTTGGCCACGTTCTGTAAATATAGAAATATTCGACACTCTCTGCCTACTTCATAAAAAACTAAGCGTGATTACAAAATAATAAAATACATTGGAAAAAATTGAGGCAGCGAAGTTGTGCCGTACTGTGTCAAAATAAACAACGATGTGCGACCAACGTCATATATTTTTTAAACATAATCTTAATAGCAGAGGTTCCGCCCCCCCAGTTTCGTTGAGCGAGAAAGGCGCGGTGAACGACATTACTCAAATTCGTAAATGGAGAGGCATTTTCTATACGACAAAATAAGTAATTAATCTCGATTACAATTCAAATGATTTTATTATTAGGTTACCTTCTGATAATTAAAGATGAATGCATTAATAAACATGAAGATGCTTTTTGATCGACAAAATTACCTACTCTACTAGAAAAACGTGTATTTTTTAATACCGCATACAACTAGATTCCGATTACCCTTTCCGCAATAGTAAGCTGTATGACTTTTATCGTCGCTTGAATAACAAAACAGTAAGTGATATTATGATTAATAACGAGCTCACAGGAAAAGATTGATGACCCAAAAGGAATCAATAAAGTACTGTCGATCATTCAACTTTTTACAGGGTTGCCACTTTATAGTATAAATAACCACAATTTGTCTATACGAGCACACTTCAATAATTTTATACACACGCACACACACACACACACACACACACACACACACACACACACACACACACACACACAC
>DWDW01002645.1:0-10016 GCA_018245635.1 Mimoniades versicolor eupheme
ATTCTTCAGTAATAAAATTTATACCCAGTTCATAACGATGTGACTTCACACAAGTGGTCTAATTAAATTACAAGTAGTTATTTGGATCGTAACTAACAACACTTAACGCTTAAAGAAATTCGAATTTCGTTTTACATTCACAACGAGATTAAATTCGTACAAAATGACCTGTTAAGCAGCGGATCCTCGAAGTAGCCGTTGTGCGCGGGCTGGTCGCGGCCGGCGCCCGCGGTCTCGGCGTGCATGTCGCTCTCGCTCAGCGTCAGCGACGGCGTCTCCTGGATGGGCGTCACCATGATGGTGCGCAGCGCCGGCTGGCTGTCGAAGAACGAGTACTGCAGCGCCATCTCCAGCCGCACGTACTTCTTCTGCAGCTCTTGCAGTACCTGTACGGATCGTAGCTTTTATATTGCACCGCGTGCTTCATGACGTTTTTCTTTTAAAAAATACAATGAGCCCTTGAAATTCATTAAAGATAGTGTAGTCACTTGCTTAGTTTGATATTGATACACACGACGACGAGCGGCTCAATGCGTTTACATCGGGCCGACGCTCTTCCTATTCCATAGCCAATTCTATTTATTAATTTTTAACGAATATTACCAATTGTTGCACTTGTCGACATTTTCCCTGCCTACAATAGTTTGAAGGCCGCCTAATGCCAATGAACGACTACTCAGTTCTTTAAATGTACGTATAGGTATTTCATAATAAATTAAACAATTTGAATTTGGTTAAGTGTGAATACGTAACAAGATAATATGACAAACGGGAAGTCAGATTGAGATGTATCAGTGAATGGACAGTTTTTGTGTAATGCGGGTATGGAGTCGATGCGGCAGACGGCGGCGGTACGCACCGCGATCTGCCGGTTGAGGTCCTCCTTGGAGCAGTCGTTCTCGATGGAGGACATGACGAGTATCTTCTGCGAGGCGATGCGCGAGCACAGCCGCTGCATGGCGCGCAACGCCTCCGCCTCCGTCACCTGGCGCCGCCGCGCCTCGCCGCGCGCCTCGCCGCGCGCCTCGCCTGCCGACCCCCCGCGGCCTAAGCGCTCATTTACACAAGGACCTCGAAAGTTCTATGAAAATCAATGTATCCATATATCCAGACTTGATGAAATCACAATTTTACGCTAAGTAAGGTTACTTACAATTCCACTGTGGTCACAATGAACTTCATTCAATGATAGATAGTATTTTGTAACAAATCTAATGTCGTTATATGAATGTCTTTTGTCATAATGTCATCAGCCTATAATCATCCACTGTACGATATATGTAGTTCTTTCGTAATAATCCCCATTATATCATTAAGAATGATAGGTAAGATATATAAATCCTTAAACAGATTGCAAAGAAATATTCATCCTATAATGATGTATAATCATAGCTGTGGTACCATCGGATCATTGCATTTTATTATCTGGATATTAATAATGTTACCTCCTATTCTTTTCCTGTATTTGGAACGCTGTTGCCTCTCTTCGGGTGACCTTTCCACCGAACTCGAAGATTGACCTTCCACTATCCTCGGCTGAAATAAAAGCAAATTAAGTTTTATTTACATTTTGTAATCAAATACATATTACATGTTAGAATTACGCGCGCAACTTCGTCTTACATTAAAAATACATGACTCTATTTCCCCAAACGAGCCAATAGAAATATCACTAAAAATATGTACAATTAAAATGCCAATATTAAAATATCAATTTTCTTATTAGACTCATATTTGTTTTTTTTTGTGTTCAACAGTATTGTACACGGATCTCTTAGACTGAGATGGTTTGTCACATGAGGTCTAAATGTCAGTGTGTGTAAGTGGACATGTTCCACCTTGTGATAATCTTCAGTGCTGGACATATCATCGCTGTCGTCCGCAGAGGGGCCCAGCCTGAAGCGCGGCAGCGGCGCGTCGGGCGGCGTGGCGGGCAGCGAGGCCAGCGGCGAGGCGAGCGGCGCGGCGAGCGGCGCGGTGGGCGGCGCGGCGAGCGGCGCGGTGGGCGGCGCGGCGAGCGGCGCGTCAGACGACGCGGCGAGCTGCGCGGGCGCCTCGGTCGGGGACGGCTTGGGGGACGACGTCGCCGTGTGGAAGGTGTCCTCCGCGTTCAAGGGCGAGTTGGGCGACGGCAACGGCTCCAAGCTGAGGCTGAGACTGCACGAATAATTGATTTGTGCAGTAAGTGATAAGTGATTTGACTCAACGAATTTATTGATATGTGATATTATAATAATTACAATAACAAATATAAGTTAATAAATAACTAGGGAGAATACAAAAGTTTAAATGTCTTATTCTACTTCTACTACGCTCGGTTTAATACTGCCTAATGAGATAGGTACGAATAGACCATTGTATATGATTAAAAAACCTATTTTCAACCAAGCAAAGAAAATATTCAAGTTTTTAATTTAAATATATGCTTAGCTGGGGATCGAAATTGATACATCATATACTGCAGGCTATCATAATTACTAATATTACAGAGTAGTGATAACACTGACCTCAATCTCTTAGCTTTAAAGTGTTCCCTCTCGTCAGCGGACAGCGGCTCCGGCGGATCGTCCTGCGGCCGCAGAATCAGCTCGGACTTGCAACGTTTGACGCCCTCTAGCGGCGACGTGTCGCTTTCGTCTTCTGGAAGAACAGAACAGTTAAGTTGTTAAAAACAGTTTTATGTCATCCCAACGGTTAATTTGAGAGTACTTGTATGTGCAATTAATAATAAATATTTTCGTTTTTTTCGTTTCGTGTAATTGATAGGTCGAATTAGATAAGAGAAAACCGTTTTAAAGCGTTATTGAACATAAAATTTTTAAGTAACGTTTTGTCGCAAAGTGTAGCATCATTGTGCAATAGGGTGGAACCAGTTTTGAACTATAGAAGGGGAGGGGTGGGGGGTGAGTCAGCTGCGTTGCAGTGTACGGTGGGCACGGCTAGGTGTAGAAGGTGTAGAAGGCGTTGGGCGGCGTACCGGCCTCGGCCAGCGCGTGCGCCAGGCCGCGCTCGCGCGCCGCCAGCAGCGCCAGCTCGGCCTGCAGCGTCTCCACCTTGACGCGGTGCGCCGCCACGCTGGCCACGCGCCCCTGCAGCTCCTCCTCCAGCGTCTCCAGCTCCTTTTTCTGTGCACGAGTACAAGTATATTATGTACACCGCCCACTCGATGAAACATCACAAAAGATATGTGCTTTACAGCTTAAGATGACAGATTAAGGTAAGCAAAAATTTTAATACCTACATACGATACTCTACAACATAATGCCTCGGACAACAAGAAACACTTACACACACACACACACACACACACACACACACACACACACACACACACACACACGCGCACACGCACGCACGCACGCACGCACACACACACACACACACACACACACACACACACGTGTGTGTGTTAACATATAAGTGTTTCAAGAAGACCGGTCTTCATTAATCGAATTACCTTGCAAAGGATATAAGAGGCTTCATCGATAGCTCCGCCAGTCTAAAGCTATAATGACAATTGTGATGGCGTTAATAAATAATTTATAGTACATTGATTTGGAACATATTTAAAACATTACGTATACAGTTAATACTAATGTAAAATAACTGTTTAATGTATTATAATTATATAACGGTAATATATGAACATATAATACAAACTTAAACTGATATTCACGGTTGTAAATAAACTTTCGCACGCTACACCGTTTATTTTTATAATAAAATTTAATAAGTGTTGGTTTTCTTCCAGGAACAGGATGTCGAAACATCGATTTCGCTGATTCAACGGATGTGAAACAAAAACAGAAACAAAATGGAGCCACTCATCAATAAGAATCTAATAACATTGAAATGTGTTCTTTTCTGCTTCTTGTCAGGTAAAAAACTGTTAGCTGTAATATTATTGTTTATCGCATTCCATTTATAAGCATGAGTGTTAGGTCACATAAAAAGTGGTCCTGGGTCGGATCAGCCAGCTTGTTCGATGTCACATCGGTCATATCCTACTAATAATGCAGTAGCTTGCTGTGTTCCAAGACTTTCAAGCTTCCTTCTATGGACTGTCGGTCTCACATGGACACCGAATACTTTAGGGACCATTCACCTCGGGACTTTGCTGTATTTGCAGTATAGTACTTAGTCTTCAGAACTTTGCAACGACAAAACTATTTTTTTATTGTTCTTGTAAAGAAACTTTTAATAAAATTATTAGAACATCACATAATGTGAGAAACTTCAAAAAAAAGTAATAATGTACGACAACAGACGCATATAATACACGAGCTTACTCGTTAAGGGGGTCAACGCCATCTAAAATTCGTTGTAAGAAACCTAAATTGAACCTCCCAATATAAAATTCAATGGGTTATATATGCTGCTTTTGCTTGAGTGAGTACAACTTTGTTCCATTTACGATACTGGTCCATATTTTTCCTACGTAACAATACCTATCAGCTACCAGCCTCCATTGTACAGCGTGTACATTATACATATTTCGTAATAGACACACGTATTATTCTATTTCGGCACGGTAACTTGGGGCCGAGGCGTGATAATAAATTAAATAATGTTAAGGCATCGTACTCACGAGTTCCGTCTTCGAACGCGTTACATAAACATTTCAAAATCAGTTGTATGAAATTAGATGAGCTGTTCTTCGATAGAATTTGTTTTATAATATAAAAAGCATTAACATCGGAATCTATTCCATATCTGTAGTTTATAGATGTCAGTTTGTTTAATGTGAAGTATTATCTTTGAATGTTTCTGCTGCTAAGAAACAGTGTAATGCGTAGTTGTGTTCAAATTAATGTGTGTAAAAACAGAAGTTAAGATACACAAGGTGTGCAAACTTAGTCCTTAGAGATAGCTATGGAATGAATTCAGTCCAACTTCAATCTGGACACAAATAGCGTTGGAATAACTTTGACCGGTGAATGCGAAGGTCCTGCTATCACGCGTTTCACTTTATTTTTGCACCATGGAAATATTATAAAATGTGGGAGCCGACTTACTGTGCAATTAACATGTTTTAATTGCGTTATAACAATTTTTTTTGTTAATACTGCCTCGTTGGTCGTGTTGGTTGCAAATGCGACTGCCGATCGGGAGGTCCTGGGTTCGATTCCTGGGCCGGGCACTACTAAATTTTTCTAATTTCGATTTTCTCGTAGTGGCTCGGAGTGTGGATATGTGACCGGTGTATGGCTATAGGCTCACCAACTATTCCATAGTGGGACGTAAACGTAACTGGTAAAACGTGGAAGTGTTCTACATTCCTCTGCCTACCTCTTCGGGGATTATAGGTGTGATGTTACGTTAAGTTTTGTTAATATATTTTTGTGTAGCAGGGCGTCATAATTCTAATAGCCACAGAGAACATTTTCATTGATCATAAAAGTTACGTATTTAATGAAAAATGAATTATAGGATAGCTGTTACAATGGCCAATGTACTACTGAAGTTTTGTCCGTCGTCCCTCAGGTGTAGGATGCATATACCCGTTCCTGCCCCTGCATATGCTGTCCGTCGGGTTGGACCGGGGGGAAGCTCGTCTTATATCGGCCGTCGCGCCTTGCATTGCGCTTCTAGGCCCTGCAATACTTGGTCCGCTTATTGACAGGTGACGTATCTTTTACATTTTTTAATATGTAAGTCATTTACGAATGAAAGTATATTACGTAAGCATATTTTTTTTCATACTCAGTACAATGCGGGCATGACTAGTCCCCTTAATGGATGCCGACTAAAAGAAAAAATTTACAAGAGTAACCTATATTTATTTTTCTTTAGTGACCTTTAACCTTTATTTATTTCAAGAGTGACCTTTGACCTTTATTTATTTCAAGGAGAAGAGTGGCCTTTATTTATTTTTCTGACGTTTCAATTTATGACTGCCTCATTGGTCGTGTTTGTTGCAAGTGCGACTGCCGATCGGGAGGTCCCGGGTTCGATTCCTGGGTCGGGTACTACAAAATTTTTCTAATTTAGATTTTCTCGTAGTGGCTCGGAGAGTGGATATGTGACCGGTGTATGGCTATAGGCTCACCAACTATTCCACAGTGGGACGTAAACGTAACCGGTGAAACGTGGGAGTGTTCTGCAGTCCTCTGCCTACCTCTTCGGGGATTACAGGCGTGAAGTTACGTTTACGTTTCAATTTATATAGTTGTTATTCCCAGTGTGAGAAATAATCTAAAGCGAATTTACGCTTTAGCGTTTGAAATTACGTTACTTAGCACACATATGCAAAATGCTTATTTATATACATACATATATCAGATATAAATGATTTTAGCATCATGTATGTATGGTCCAAGCGTATGATAGCGTGTATTATGTTGCGTGACATTCAAGTACAGTACAGCTTACAGCGCTTTCGAATAACCGCTCGGGATTGATACATAAACAGCGTTTTGAGAAAGTGTGACGTGTATAAAAATGGTCAGCTTATAGGACTATATTAAAAAAAGACTATACTGAAAGTCGTAATAAAAATGTACATCGTCGGGTAAATTGTATGATAAAATGTAACCCCAAAATATTAGGTTTAGGTAAAGTAATATGAGTTACCTAGTATTAGACATTTGAATATTTTAAATGTAAAACAAGTGGTAGATGGTACATACATACTTGATCTTTGTTGATCAAATATCATATTATGGCTATTATTGATCAATTAAGCGTATCACTTACAACCTTATGTATTATGTTTGAGTACTATACTTGAGTGAGTGAGTGAGTACTATACATATTATCCTCAGATAATTTAGTACCTGCTCATTTCTTGTTTTAACATTTAAAAAAATTTATAACAATAATATATTATGTATACATAATAATATCGACCACTTCATTAGTCTAGTGATTGCAGTTTGAACCTGAGTTCCGGGTTAGATTCCTGGGTCGAAAAAAGTATTATAGAGTTTTCTAATGTGAAATTCTTAGCAGTGGGGGGGTCTGGGTCTGTACCCGGTGTATATCAATAGGCTCCTGCCCTATTACATGGGACGTATAACATAACCGCTGCTAAATGTGAGTGCAATACTTTCCCGAGTACCTCATCAGGCAATGCAGGCGTGAAGTAATGTAATGATATGTGTGCCGCTGTAGGTTGTCCGTGGGGCGGGGTTCTACCGGCGGCAGCGCGGGGCCCAGTGGGTCGGGCCGCCTGCTGCGCGTCGTCACCGCCGCTTGTCTTGTCTTGAGCGCTATTTTCTTCACTTTGTTGTTGGCCGTTCCCTATACTGAGCGGCATGAGGTAAATATGTCGTCAAAATTTAAAATTCCTTTGCAATATTTTACATACACAAAGCTTTTTTATACTTATAGACTGATAGAAGAGATATTTCTGAGGATCCTCCACGGCGATGATTATTGAAACATGTACATTCTTATTTACCAGGCCCGGCGACCGAAAGTGCTGTTCATGTGCGACGCGGACGGCGCGTACGTGATGCAGGAAGTTTGCACTGAAGGCATGCGCTGCAACCGATGGGACGGTGAAAAGGTGCGTACGTTTGATTTGTTTATTAAATTCTTGTAAAAAATAGCATGGACGTTTTCAGGAAATACAACTAAAACTTTTGTTTCTACACATGTACTGGTACAAAATTATGTTAAAACACATTACCGACATTTATAATGTATATAGTGTTCAATTATTCTATTTTTAAAAGGGTATAATTAAGGTTTGATTAAAATCTTGCGGACAGTAGCAGAATATTGAGAGCGGTTTAGATTTTGTTTAAAGTTTATTTGATATATGTAATGAATCACAATCCAGGTAGATAGTGTCTATTTCGCTGTGCTCGTATCCAGCAGCTGTCCCCAATTCAAATCTCTTTCACACGAACAACACGACCCTTATATTCGTACCGCCTACCTTGGCGCGCATAGGCGGCCAGGGCATGGAGCTGTGCCTCGCCGAGCGCGGCATACCGCGGCCTGCATCCTGGCACGGAGTCTGAAAATGTATTCTTACTCCCCCCGTACTCGGATCACAATTGAGCACACTTTAATCATACACACGTGATTAACAACGACGAGCAGAGCGGCGTGCTCGCGGTGACGGCGTGCGAGTACGGCTGCGCGGACGACAACATGACGTGGGCCACGCAGCCCTTCGCCACCGTCGCCACCACCTCCACCCTCAGCCCCATGTACAACAGCGTCGCCAACGCTACGGTAAATCTTATATTTATTATTATACGGTAAGCAATTTACGTTTATTATTATTGTAAATTGTAATCAATAATATCAACTTAGTAATAACAACTTACTTAATAATATCGACTTAGTGTGTACAGTACAATCAAAGGCCTACTGTTTATTTTATTGTAACGCTATCCATTATCAGATTAAAACACATTCGGGACATAAGGGGATAGAATATAAGATATTTAATACCTTCTCTAATATTCATATATTTCCTAATATACATATATGTATGTATATTATAATAATCATTTAACTTCCACGCCTCAACATACATAAGTATATTACATTTATTACATATATTCCATTCCTATACCTCCTTACATATATTACATTCGTGTTTTGCTCAAATACTACTCGATTACTACCATTTAGGAATTACGAGTGATTGCAATAATGGGGAATGCTTTAACACCCTTCCATAAGTGGATATTTATTACTAAAGTCAGCGACATAACAACAATTTTTACACCGGTATACAGTTTCAACGTTTCAATAATAAACCTTTATTAGCAGCCACCATCGACCTCAGCGACGGAGGAGACAGACGAAGACGGCGACATCGAGATGTATCCGCCGCACCTGTGCAACCACGGCCAGTGCCTCGTGTACATGAAGCACGTGGCGCGTCTCCGCGTGCCCATATCCCTCGTCGCGCCGGATCCGCCGGAAGACAACTCCACCGTCGAGAACAACTGGTGCACTTACGGTACTGGTGAGTTCCGCGCCGTTGATATTATATTAATATCAACATAATCAATGTACAATTAACTTCTGCGTAACGGAAACTTAAACTTCGACTGGCCCGTCGGTGCAGTGGTTTGTGAACCTGACTGCTGCGCCGGGGGTCGTGGGTTCGATTCCCACCCACAATAAATATTTGTGTGATGAGCACAAGTATTCGTTCTGCGTCTGGGTGTAAAAAATCTATTTAAGTATATATTTATATGTATATATGTAGTTTATCAGCCGTTCGTTTAGCATTCCACGAGCTCTGTCGATGCTTACTTTGGGATCAGATGGCCGTGTGTGGAGATGTACCAAGATATTATTATTATTATTATTATTATCATCATCATATGTTATCACATCACACGTGTTATCTCTCAACAACTTATTTAAGGGCTAAAACATCGTCACTGTTATGGCGGGAGGATCTGGACACATTCCTCATAAAGTTGGAGGAAATTGAAGGAAAGGAGCGTCAAGAGGAGCTCACGGTTAACAAGAAGACTTCTAAGATGCTGGTAAGAATACATGTGTCTCAGTACCTGTACTTATCTCAAACAATCAGGACACCCGTTGACTGTATCCAAGCATTTGTTAAATTTTAATATGATGTGTATGTGTACCCTTTATGAATATACCCTATATAATATGAATATACCCTTTTCCTTAAATACTACTTTCTGTGTATTTGTCTTTATATATTTTGAATTTTATCATACAGTATTTTCTCATATTTCCTGTTACTCATTAACATGTCTGGCATTTAGATGGACAGGATGAAGGTAATTTAATTTTAATTACAATCATTACATAGTATAAAACAAAGTCGCTTTTTTTCTGTGCGCTTAAATCTTTAAAACTACGCAACGGATTTTGATGCGGTTCTTTTTAATAGATAGAGTGATTCAAGAGGAAGGTTTATAACATTCATTAAATAGTGTAGAAATACTGTTATTTTTGAGGTTTCTAATGTGATGTCGTTAATTATCAATATTTTTCCGCTTACATTGCAAACGCAGGCTGAACCCTACGAGATTTATCAAAATAATGTACTAATTATTTGTACACAT
>DWDW01002646.1:0-10016 GCA_018245635.1 Mimoniades versicolor eupheme
ATTTTCATCTGCCGTGACACTAAGAAATTCACTTCCTAGTGTTAGTATTAAAAATGAAACGCTATGAGACGTACTGCTTACCTATATACGAACAAAAAGTCTAACGTCGACAGACGTACTGTCGTAATGTTTTATAGAAACAAGACGTCGATAGGCGTTCTGTCCGTCAACGTGTTAATATAATTTTTTTCCATAATGTACATTTCAGAATTTTATGGTTCCACGCAGACGAAGTCGCGGGATATTGCTAGTATTTAATATATGTAAGGAAACAAATTCGATTCTGACACCCGGAAACAATGTCTATGTAAGTAGCGCTAGCTATAGACAATAGCTATGTAAGCAGTGCTTCAGCGTGTAATGGCTGCATTCCAGTAAGGGTTCACAACACTTAAACTTTTTAAACTTTAAGGTTGTCTGCCACCACTTTAGAACCGTGATAATCGTCTGCCGTTTCGTTTTAAAATAATTATTATAGTATATTTTGACATGTCCAGACGGCAGCTTTACTAAAATACTTTTTTAGTTCATGAAATTATCACATCTGTCGCACCTGCGTGTAGCTAGGGGCACCGCGACTGCGTTTAGCTAGCCCACATCATGATTGGTAGGCACAACAGAGTCACTGAGGAAATTTTAAGCTTTCCTAAATTATGTCTGAACTGCCGTTCACTGGCTCTTTAGCTAAAACGTAACTTCACGCCTGTAATCCCCGAAGAGATAGGCAGAGGCTCTTTAGCTAATACAGAAATATTAGTGTTTGAATTATTTGAAAGCAGATTTAAAAAAAAATCGGTGTCAAAGTCAATGCTTTTAATAATTCAGTGCGAACTAACTCAAATGATAGGCTTATTAACAAGTTCTATATCACTTTTTGTTAAATTATGTATAGTTATCATGTTTTCTATATTCTTGTTCCGCTTTAAAGGATAAAAAAGTGGCATCACTCATAAAAATGTATCCTAAATTTTGGAGCCGATGATAAGTGTAAGTTAAAATAAATGTCCATTGATTTTTTTCGTGATGAGCGAAAACAGCAGACGAACACAAACTATTTTGAGATGTGTGTTATGTTCTTATGTACGTAACTACATAATAACCGTAACATAACGCCTGTTATCCGCGAAGAGGGAGGCACTGGAATGTAGTACTGATCCGTGTTTCACCAGTTACCAATGTTTACGTCCTACCACGAGTAGGGGTGAGCCTATTGCCATACATTGAGCACAAGTACAGACTCCGAACCACAAATAAGAATTTGAAGTTTGAAAACCCAATAGTACCAGACCCGGGGATCGAACCCAGTACCGCTTGATCACCAGTCGCGCTTGTAACCACTCGACCAACGGGATTATAAATAAATACATCATAATTGCAAAAACGAAAATTTTGAAATGAATTACATAAACTTATCTTTATTTAACATATAATTTCTTAGAAATATTTATCACAATTACAGGCTAAAAGACAAATTAAACTTTATCAACGATGGCATCAGCTAGGCGGCTCTGATGATTCTATTCATCACAATCTTCTTCTTCTTCAGCTTCCGCTGTTTCTTCATCATCTGTTTCTGTAAAAAATATATGTTTGAGTTTTTTAGTTACTTTTATATTATTTATTTCAAGGTTCGTTATATTCGCCAAGATAATGTTAAAATTGTGTGCTTACCTGATATTTTTTTGTTACAACTTAAAAAGCTCTTACACATCTATTTGTAAATAGTGAGTGTCTATATCTTAAAAAGCTGTGACTGTGAATGAAAGGCTGATGAAGCAGTAGGATTATTATATCAAATCGCAGCAACCTACCTTACAAGTTAATGATTTTTTTCAGATGCTGATGTTACCAAGTAAAGAATCCTGCTTTGTCGGGTTTAAAGTAATCGTTATTCGTCAATAACTTTTGTGATTTAGCAAAACTTTCCAAGTTCGAAAACTTTTGCAATTTGGAATGGGAGTCGAGCAATTCAATAACCGGTTCATTTCCTATCTGTTGCTCTACAGATTGGTTTTGTATCTGTAGAGGCTCTAACTTGGGCTCAACAGCGGAATCAACCGGTTGAAACCGGATTTCGATTGAATTATCCTGTTCTAATAGACGTGGTTTTGCTTCTGGCGATAAGTCAAGAACTATTAATTTGGGGGACTCTAATTCAGGAGTATTTTGGAGTTTTATGGGATGTCCACGGGACTGCTGAAGATTTGAATGGTGCCAGGTGATCTTGGCATTCGCCGGCAGTTGGTGACTCTGGATTTGGCCCGACCACTCTGAAAGAACGCAGAAAAACTCGCTTAACGAATCAAAGCAACGATTCGTTTATGGGCGAGAAAAGCAAAAATTCCGCAAGTTGAGAATTCGATTGATCTGTTGTACTATAGGGAAAATTGTAGCTATTTGGTGTTCTAAGTATTTACTAATTTTAAGATTCGGTATCATATTGAAATGTTTGGGGTTAATAAGTATATCATTAGAAGGATGGCGAAAGTAATTCAGTAGAACTATGAGTTCGTAAATCGTATCTTTAAGTATTGTTTATTGTACGTGACTCAAAGTGCCTTCGTGAGATGACTAAACATTTTAGAACATAGATAATAATACGATGGGATCTTGGTTTTGTTGTAGATAAGCATTCATCAACAGAACAGATCATGTGTTCTGTAAAATACTTAGTTTATATTCATTACCCATAATAACATCCATAGTGTCTCCTTGTGATACACTCCAGTGTTGTGACACAGTGTTGGGACTTCTTCGATAGTGACTTTAGCCTATATCTACAAATAGCTTTTTATACTGTAACATACTAAGGTTATGTTGGGGTTAAATTAAGTCAGGTAAAAGTTAGTCAAGCATTGATAAGTAAAAGTAAGAAAAAGTGAGATGTCGTAAAGTTAGCAGTAAATACAAGTCCACAGTCAGTAATAGAAGATTCAGTCAGAGTCGCATTGAAATGACAAAATTGTAACAAAAATATCAATTTTTTTATTTTAAATACAACTTTTGTTTCAGCATTATGGCTTAGACATCGCACTTAATCGAGCTATAGCTAGGCGCTGTTCTTTGAACTTTTTTATTTTCTCAGTATATAACTTGTGATGTTATAAAAAAATACAAAAATAAAAAAGTTTTCATATAAATTTCAATAAATATTAGATAATAATGAGTATAAAAGATCATTAGTTTTAAACAGTTGTACAAACGAAAATGCAATTAGCTATCTAGTTTAGCGAAAATTAT
Source organism: Mimoniades versicolor eupheme (assembly GCA_018245635.1). Classification (NCBI taxonomy): domain Eukaryota; kingdom Metazoa; phylum Arthropoda; class Insecta; order Lepidoptera; family Hesperiidae; genus Mimoniades; species Mimoniades versicolor. The sequence goes on from DWDW01002646.1 coordinate 3,241, forward strand.
ATTCATTTATTTACAGTAACTAGTTTGGTTGAATTAGAATAGGATTCAAAGTTGTATCATTAGAAACTAAACAGAAAACAGTAACAAAATTGATTGCAGTTTTTGTTAAACTGCAAAATTTTGAATTCCTATTCTATGAATCTTCCAAAATGTTCTGAGATTTGTCCTTATCGAGTTTTTAGTCCATATAATAACCATTTATTGATTTCAGTGAATACCTAACGCCGGCGATGACCATTTCCAGTAACAAACGAAATAATGTGCCATAATAAATAGAAAAATTACTAAAACATTACGTATTAATAGTTTTTTCAATCGCTACATATTTTAGACAAATTTGTAGTAGTTATTTTGTGGACCAAAAACCGAGCAGACGACTCAGAACACTCGACCTAAAACCTTAGCTACTATTCTTGGTAGTCCGACTGGACTGGGTAGTATCCTTGACTGTTCTTGTCGTCCGGTACTGCGGCGTACTCCTCGTGGCTCGTACCTTCGTGGGAAGTGTCTTTTTGTGCGAGTCCAGCGGCCGCTGCCTTAGCCGCCGCCTCCGCTGCGTTAGCTTGAGCTTGTTGTGCTGCGGCCTGTAACAAAAAAGCAAAATAATGACCTCAAGTTATAAATCAAACTAATCAAATTTCAAATTAGACTATTGGACACGAACCTCCTCTCAGAATGAGAGGAATTAGATTTGATTTAGTTCTTCAATAAAATAAGATTATAACGGAATAATTATTAGTTTGCAAGGATATAAGTATGGACTATCAAAGCTTAAAAATTCTACGCGATGTGCATAACGATGATATGCAACATGTTGCTGACGTTTGCAAGTAATAATATGAAGCATGTAGGTACATGATATTTTAAAAGAGCCTTTGAAGCTATTAAATTCAAATAAGAAAAAGGTGACAGTAATAAAATAAATGGCGTGAATATTATACCTTCAAGAAGTCGATGTATGTCATAAAAAACGATATGTGTAGAAGTGCTGATAGATGATACAAGTAGAAAAGAGCGCATAGGGACTCTTGAAGAGTTAAGAACAGACTTAAGAAAATAAGAAGATATCGTAATGTCTTCCAGAATGTAAATCGTGGACATGGTCGTTTCCTGTTAACCAAAACGTTAACGTTTATAAATAACTGATAAAAAATATTATTAAACTAATTAGAACAAAATGTTATTTTTATTTATGCAATACTAGTATTTATGCATTACTTCATTAATATAAAGATGATGATGTTAATATGCAGACCATTTTTCCAATTTTCTTCGTATTCTGTCTCATAGAACTCAGTGTTATAAATTACATAGGTAAAATATTTAATAAGCATTTAAAAGCGACAAGAAACACTGTTTAAGGTTTTTTTCTAATCATAGTGATGTTTTTAACGTTTTATAAATATTGATCAATCAAAAAGACAAATATTTATAATTTGTTTTTACCTGAGCCTTTCTAGCGGCGGCCTGTGTAGCCTCGAAGTCGATCCTGACACCATGGAGCTGTTCTTGGAGTGTGTGGAGCCTCTGTCTCGCCGCGCCCACCATGGCAGTTTGAGCGCCAAGCTCTCCAGCCGCCTGAGACGCTGCCTCGTTGGCGTTTTCTGATGTTGCTTGGGCGGCGTTCAGAGCTGCTTGGATTACGTTCACCTGCATATCACGATAGATTAATGACCCAATATTATACCACATATATTAGAATAAACAAGTTAATTGGCACTAAAGTCGAAAAGATACGTTTCACGCGAACTGTCAGTACAAGGTAAGGCAGTTTTCATCCGATGACTTTATAGTTTAGCCACTTTACGTGAGGACTATAAGCTTCTAATAACTATTATCTTATGAAAATATTCGCCACAAACTGCCCTCTGAATAATTGAAACGCTGGTGAGAATTGGCCATTAAGTGTCACTGATCCAAACCGCATTTTTTTAGCATTAGATATTTAACGTAACTTTACAAATAAAAGATTGACCCGCGTCAAAATGCGTTACAAAAAAACATTACGTATTACGACGTAGTAAAAGTTAATGTATAGGTATTATTGAAAGGAAAAGGAAAAGCTATAATGGAAACATTTATTGAATAACGTTTCCTCATTTCAAATCACTTTCATGACTATTTGAGATTGCTTAAGAAAAATCTGTTAAAGAAAAGGTTGCTTAAGTGAGACTGAACCTTAAGACCGCGATGAATAAATTATCGATAAACGAAATAAGGAGAGATAAATATTAACAGAACCCATACGCTTCGTCCCAAATTTTTATTCCGCTGTTGGAGACGAGTCTACATTAATGAACAATATTAGTGAACAATATTATAGAGTAACGTAAGAGTACCTACCTATGACATTTTTGTTTACGAAAAATGACATGTAATCTTAAAAGAGTACATACTATATATAATTAATTACCTAGAGCTTCACTAACGCTTGAAGTGTTACCAAAATTTATAACTTGAGCTTCCAAAAGATTTGAGGAATAAAATTGTTCAGTCTATTAGTGAAATTTTTAAACTCATTAATATCAATTTGAGACCATTCAATTCGATTCAATGCCAAATAATCGCAATGTAACTGGGACCTTTGTCCTACGGTATATTACGGTATAAAGCTACACACACTGCGCGAGTGGATTATTAAGCTATTGAAGTACTTAATATTTAAAATTATTAAGTACCTACTAAACAGTTCATAGCGCATTACATAAATTCCAATAAAAACTAGTCTACAATATGTCTACTTTTTATTGGGATCGAGTAGTCTAGTCTAGACCATGGCAGGGCAAGCAATTAGTGGATGACAATATTTCTGCGATAAGAGTGATTAACATTGACCAATGTGGAACAATTCTTTCCGATAATGATAACTTATCGGATATAGTACTCGTATATCGATATAAGATTTCGACGCTCGCTAAACGATTCCTATTCATGATATTTTTCTTCAAGTCCTTTTTCTTATTCCTATTGCTATAAAATAGTGAAAAGCGGTTATATTTTTGATGCACTACTTTGTATCTGGTAATCAGTAGTAGATAAATATTGTACCTTCTGGGTATTATGCTACTCCCCTACACCAATACTGCAAAATTGTAAGCCGTTATCTCATAATTTTCGTTCTATACCTACCTATATTTTTTTAAATACCCATTAGGTATAGGTACTCAATTATTTTATTTATATTGATTTGAAGTTATTTGTATAATGTTCCAGAAATTGGCATAAGCAGATGCTTATGCCAATTTCTGGAACATAATACTGGAACATAGATTGTTATGTACCTACGTAGTGATGTTTAAAAATCTTACTGCTTAGATATAGTCATAATTAATTTAATTTTATTGTTATGAAACAAGTGTGACGCATGGACCATTGTAGTGATGATTTTATGCGCTCGAATGACTCGCTGATTTCTCAAATTACAATAACGACCACTGCTACTATTTGAATACCTATAAATAAGTTTCAACCGAACTCCTTAATTAGTCATGCACCTAGACAGAAATATTTGTCAATGTTTATTTCACAAGTTATTAGCACCGGACAGAACAAGCACATTTCGCAAACTGTTTTGGTTTAATTTTTACATTTATTATTTCAGTTCACTACGTAACTAGTCCCTAACTCTGCAGCGAGTCGCTAAAAGGTCTATTGGTTTTTCTTTTCTGTTAAGTTAATTGAATTTTATTGTTAACCGTCACGTACTTAGCTGTTACGTAACTTATCACGAGTTAAAACTGGGTTAGAAATTGCACGACAACATCGAATTGATACACTTGACCTTTTCTGTTCTATTGATATACTTAATGTCTTTGACAAATTGATGTTTTCTTTTTTAATGATATATTTATCTAGCTTTCCTGCGTTATGTATAAAACCTTTATATCGTTCTACTGCTGGATACAGGTCTCTCACCTGCAGTCTTATTAAATTTGATAGTCTTCGTCTCCGAAGACTCTCGCTCAACCGAACTGAAGTTTCTTACATAAACGAATGTTCACGACAGCCTCTATTTGTGAACATGGAACAACCAACGTGACTTACGTAAATTAATCGATACTTTTCAATAAACGTTTTGTACGTTTTCTCGCCGCTCCGTTTACGCAACGCGATCGCCAGTTTTTTCCTACGTAACCGACCATTTCGGTGTAACAGTCAATTTCTAACTTTTTCAGATGCAACCAGTTTCAGCGTTGCAATACACAGCAGCAAGGCTCTTTTTTTCATTTCAAAAAATGTCAATGCCGTATTATGACAGCTTCCTAAGTTTTTTAGTGTATAATTATATTTATTTTACACACTTTTACATTTTACAACATGTCTCATACAGTCTGAGGCATTTTTTGAGTTCCGAACAAAACTCTAAATTTGTTTTATAAACTTCCGATATTTTAATTAGGTAGTTAATAAGTGATTTATTTTATAAACACGAACTATCAACTTTAATAATATTTTTACGTTACCTGGTGCATAGCTTGCTGCGCTGCTTGTGCCGCGGCCTGAGCCGCTCTCTTAGCTTGTTGCAGCTGCATCTCTTCTCCTTGGAGACCTACTTTAGCGTCTCTCACTTGCTGCTCCAATCCGGACAGAATTACCTGTTTCCCGGCCAGCGCTGCCTGTGCGGTCGCACTGGCTTGAGCAGCGGATTGAGCTAACGTGTTCTTGGCTACGTAAGCAGCTTGGTAGGCAGCCGCTGCCTGGTTCCCGAGCGCCGTTTTCGCTTGATTAGCTGATCCAACAGCTATAGTCCTGAGACCACTGCCTCGACTGTAGCCTTTTTTGCTATCACCACCACCAGATGCAGCAGCCTTAACGTCCTGTATGTAGGCATCATAGTGGCTCGCTGACTCTTGAGGATCCTGTGCTTGTGACGATTGTGCTGAGTTATCATATTCATAGTTATATTCGGCTCTCCTCGGCGCACTGTCCCGGCCGGCCGGCGCTCCCGCTGCGAGGGAGAGGGTGCCTGCAGACAAAAAGTAAGTTTATAAATAAATTCAGCCTCTATTGTAACTAACTCAGGACTTAGAGACTTAATGTAACGAACTTAGAACTACGTGCTAAGGGATATTCAAATTTACATATTCCTATCGTTTTTATTATTCTTTTTGATTTCGTCCACTAGGTGATTTGGAAACGTAAAATTTAACATCACGCCTGTAATCGCCGAATAGTTAGACAGAGGACGGTGGTACACTCCCAAAGATGAATTAAAGTCGCTTAACTCAATTAAACAGAACTTGCTGCGGTGCTTGGTTTCTAGTATTTATACTTCTCTAAACGAAATGAATGAAAATTTCGATTTGTGATTGCATATTGACTATCGAAACATATTTTTACTACATATTTAGGCAGATTTGAAATCTGTAGAGATTGTTATGATAGACAATGGTAGGTAGTAGATTGAAAAAACCGCGCGTGCGTTGCAGAATTAGACGAAGTAACGTAAGAATTAAAGTTATCGTAAACGCATATTATCCAATGCGATAATTACACAGTTCGGTAACAAGGAAGCATAATTTCTACTTGCGTGTTCTACATACGTACTTCCGAACTATGAACGTTTGAATCAATTCTTTCTTTCCGATCCATTGATTTTGTAAATATAATCATAGCGACTCGTAATCTCGTTTATTTCATATATGTATATATAACAACTATTAATTAATCGTGTTATTTTATAAAGACTGCCTCGTTGGTCGTGTTTGTTGCAAGTGCGACTGCCGATCCGGAGGTCCCGGGTTCGATTACCGGGTCGAAGAGGTAAGCAGAGGAATGCAGAACACTCCCACGTTTCACCGGTTATGTTTACGTCCAATATGGAATAGGTGGTGAGCCTATTGCCATACACCGGGCACATATCCAGACTCCGGGCCACTACTAGAAAATCTAAATTAGAAAAATTTTGTAGTGCCCGACCCGGTAATCGAACCCAGGACTTCGACCCGATCGGCAGTAGCACTTGCAAGCAATATGACCAACGACGCAGTCATTTCATATCTAACGTAAATTTGATTACATATTTTACGTAGTACCTACTCATTCAGCATTTACTGCTTTAAGTTCAAGTTGCATAATAACAATAAATGTAGTAGGTAAGTGATGATACATTCGTTTATTTTTTTACTTGATAATATCAAAAATTGCTTAAATATATCTGCTAAAATTTCATTTTAAATATTTTGTGAAGTTAGGTTTACAAATATTGTTACATTTTGTCATTGATGTTTTCACAATATACTTACATAAATCGTTTTACGACTACGAAAGTTTATATTAATTAGATAAATGTACATTTTTTATGATTATCTTTTCTTGCTCACTCAATAGTCAATACGCATTCAACTATATCAAATATGTTATAGTACACTTATCGTATCTTTAAATGATTAATTCGTTCATGTAATATTAACAATTACATCAACACGTATAAACACCAAAAATATATGTATAAATTTAATTTTACGGTAAACCTCATTTTCAATAGAATTTCACAGCATCTCGACGTAATTTTTTACATATTAAATATAATGCTTTATGTAAGAGTCAGTTATATGACTTTTTTGGTTTTTATGTAGTGTATAATAAGAAATACAATTAACATACCGATACACAATAAAACAGTACAGAACGTCTTCATGTCGCAGCCAGCCGAACTGAAACACGTACAAACTTTAAAACACTCAAAAAAAATAAACGACGATTGCATACTGCAAAACCCCGTGCTCTGGCAAGTTATTTACAAGGTAGCTTTTGGGTTTCTACGCCGTTGTTCT
>DWDW01002647.1:0-10016 GCA_018245635.1 Mimoniades versicolor eupheme
ATCACACAAATATTTATTCTGGGTGGGAATCGAACCCACGACCCCCGGCGCAACAGGCAGGTTCACTAACCACTGCATCGACAGGCCTGTCAAGGTCCTTTCTTTCTTTTTCTTTCTTTCTTTTTTTCAATTTTAACCCGAATGACGTTTATTTATACACCGTAAAAATAAAAGATTTTTTATAATAGCCATAAGCTCGCGTTTGACTAGAATCTCACTTGATAGTAAGCGAGAACTATCCAAGGTTAATTTCAGGTTAATATTTAATGGGGCTAAACACCTCTACCTACCCCTTTGGGGAAATACAGATGACATGATAAGTTACAGTATTTAATAAAGCAATTATTTATTATGCATATGACATTCAAGCCAAAATTAACACAATCTAGCGAGACACTGACGGGCCGGCGAAGGCCAATCGTTACTCGTTCTACGCGGCAATATTCTCAGGAATGCAAGGTATTATTATCGTAAATTGTATTGCGAGCGTCCTCTTATCTAGCCGTATACCTGTATACCTGTTCATAGCACAAATCATGCGTTATACTGCCGTGACTAAAATGGCGTATCATGTGTAGCACAGACACAAAGGGAGTACCTATTATCATTTAATCTTAATGAATGGCCCGTGCCAAAATTATTTTCGACTATCGACACGCTGCTTGTGCTGTTTCTACAAGCGAAGGCAGCAGAGCGGAGGAGTAGTTACCGAATGCGTGTTCTTACTGACCATTACTCTGTATCCTTTATATATATACGTGTTCTGTCAAGGCTTGTACCCTATCATATATTAAATTTTTATTCCCTAAAATACCTCCCAAAGAAACCCTCCACGTATTGTGACAGCATCCCCCCCCTTTCCGCCACGAGTGCCCCCGCCCCGTACTCACCACGAGGTGGCCGCAGCTTCACCCTGCCGCCGCTGCTGGTCCAGCAGCGCCGGCAGCGCGGCCGTGCGCAGCGCGCGCTCGCACTCGGTCGCCTCGGCCAGCAGCAACACGTACTCGTTGTGAGCGCGGTGCAGCCGCCGGCACGCCTTGCCGTACTTGTCCCGCGTCTCGTCCAGCTTGCGCCCGCCGCGGCTCGTTGGACCTGCAACGACCGGATATCACGTATCGTGCAGTGTTGAGTGAGCGATGAACAATCGCTTCGAACGCCGTCAATATAGCGATCTGATGAATAATATGTGTGCCTACTTATTATTACAGCATCACACCAGTTCTCATTCGGATAGTTGCGGATAGCCATAGTTCTGTCCTTACAGACGAGGTGCTTTCTCTAAATTTATCACTCATTAAATTCCCCTCCTTAGTTTTTTAACGTGATTTTTTTTGTGGCGAATATCAACCAAGGCGAATTATTCTGATCTCTGGTGATGAATAGACTGGCGACCATTTCATACTGAACATCAATCTTATAATAGTTATAATTAAGCATGTACGCAACTGCGTAATGGAAATCATACCTCAAGTGAGCTCTTTGTGCGAAGTGTTCCTGTTATTACTATTTTATTCAGAACATCAATATGTACAGTTATAAATGCTTTCGTATTTCTTTGATGTACATATTTAACACTTATTTTCCCGATAATAACATGATGCATACAATTTATTTCGTATTGACTACTAGTGATGATACAGACGTTATTAGATGACAATGTAAGTTTTAAGTGCAATTCATGTAGGATTAGGTTGCTGTATGCAAATATGTAACATAGGATCAAAGTTTGGGCCTCGGCTAACATCAGAAGTGAATACGAAATTCGTATTCGTATTACGAATAAACCTTTGATTGGCATATTTTTTATCCAGTTATGTACATTTATGTAGCTTAGGACCTAGTGAAGCAGACAAACCAAAGAGAAACAATAATATATAACAAAGAGTGATGTAATGCTGAAATTACCAACGAAACTTATAGAAGTAAAATTCTTACTTTTACCTTCAACGTTCGGGAACTGCTGAAAATCTTCCATGAGGAAGGTCATTAGGTACTTCAGATTGCTAACAAATCGTATTCACATGTCCAATGTTAATTATTATCTATCAATAATACATGTCTTATGATAATTATCCGTATCAAAATTATATGATAAATTTTTTTACTAGCTATAATCGTTAAAAGAAAATGATCTTCTATATATGATCTATAATCATAACGGTGCTAGTAAGTATAATCTTACACGAATAATTACACTTTAAGTAAACATCCCGGTCATTAAATGCGCTCATTAGCTAGCGGATCACATCCTATATTTGCGTATGCAAATAACATTTTTACTCAGCAATCATAAAGAAATTACAGAAGTAGAATTATGAAACACAACAGCCAACATTGCCGTTCATCTGCATAGGATCATGGCGAGTTGCGTGCTCGCAATTTCAACGGTTGAACGGCGGCTTGAAGAACATCATTTAACGTTTGTTCTATACTAGCATTTAAGTGTGAGAAATAACGTTTGTAATTGTTTACAAATGGCAATAGTTCTGTTGGTAATAAATAAATCTGCTTCGTAAGTCTGGCGCCTGTGCTACGTAGAAACAGCTTTGTAAAACTAACGTAAATCTCGATTAAAAATGCAACCTCAATTCAAACAAATGAATTATATTTCCATATTCTTTTTGGAAATTGACATTATAGGTTGATTTTGGAAAGAGTTAACTGGCATACAACCTTCTGAAGTGAATAATTGGGATTACAGAGGTCTAGTGAAGAATGCTTCAGCTCAGGTCGTAGACGTTTTTTTGAAGCCAGCTCTACCACATTTAAAAATGGAACTACTCGTACAATTGGAAAGCTTATGTACAATTACAATAAGTATGAAAAAAACGTAAGAGACAATACATTTCTAGCATTTAAGCCATATACTTACAATAGTTTATATTTTGTTAACCATCCAAATGTCAATACAAATCAATCGGTTTTATTGTATAAGAAGATTAAAAACACGATCTTACATTAAGATTACAAAAAACGCGCTTATGCTAACAAAATGGCGTCCAAAAGTTGATTACCAATTCCAACTATGTATTTTATTATCTAAATATTCTAGAATTCACTAAGCGATTTTATGTTTTATTACAATAATAATAATCAAGAGTATTTCTGTAACTTGAAATTGTTACTTGTTCTTATATTGTGCCATTGTATAATTGGAGTATAATTGTATGTACGGTTATTTTAGGTAAAATCACAAATCGTGCGTATCTTCAAACAAACAGCGATTCGCTGTGGCGTATGTTTACACGAACCGGTTTTCAGACAGACGTAAACACTGACGTAGACGCGACCATAATCAGGTTAGACGTTGGTTCCACTTCCCAAACTGTTGCCTCAATTGATGTTTTCAATTGACGTATTTCTTGATTTCAGAACTAATGGGTAACTTAATATAGATAGATAGATAGATTGATGTTCTATGTAAAACAGTTGGCGGCTATGATCCATAGACGGACGTGACATCAGAATTAAAATACAATTGTATGTAGATATTACAAACGCTATGACTGTTATTATTGGAAAAGTCATGAAATTAGTCAAGGATCATAAAAACCCATACATTTCACAATATAACCTAATTTAAAGAAAAACCATAATCAAGGAAATTCGCACAGTGATTTTATCAGTCTCACCGTTCAAATTTTTTTATGAAACGCATACATTAAGAAACTCGCTTCAAATTACCCATAACATTTTTGGGTCTTTATAAAGTGAATCATATGAATTTTAACAAATTTTTGTAGACACTTTATCATCCAGTCACAGTCCAGTCACTTTATCAACCAGGTCGCGGTGGATTTGCGTGCCATATAAGTGCCATTTCTTTACTTACAGATTTAACATGCTTCTTCTATAATACCGAAATGAAATACTATGGTATAAAAATAAAGAACCCTATACACTTTCCACTTGAACACCAACCGTTTCAAGGTGATAATCGAAAGTGACATGTAAATGAGGCTCAAAGTTAATATGATTACGATCAACTTAGTATACTGCGGTGTGTTAGTAAAGGTCGTCGCAGCCGGAGCTGTAATATACATTAACATACTGTGCTATAATAAGTACATGTTATAGGATATTACCACGAACGGTAGTTATACATACTATAACATAATATATTATAGCGTTCAAAACTGCTCAATAATGTCTCGCTACGTCGGATTCCTCAAACTATGTATATCTATTCACATGTTTTAATGACAAGTTATCTATTTATAGCAACGCAAGCGGGCACTCGAGTTGCTATAGAAACTATATTGTAATAAACCGTAACATGCTCTGCTACATTATATTATTATAGCTCCGCCTGTGTCTACCTTTAAAGTTAATATGATTACGATCTACCTACAACAGTGTTGTGTTAGTAATAACCTCAGACTGCGAACAGCAGTTACTCAACAGCGGCACGTGGGCGCAAGTAGATATATTTTTAGGAATGCGCTATTTGTTTACGGTTCAAATTGTTGCGTTTATATATGTATGTATAAAGTTAACCAACTATGTTAATATTCGCATTATTTAATTAATCCATTTAAAGTACATAAATATATCTACAGTGACGGTGATGGTGATAATGATGATGGCAGGTGATGACGATGATAAACATCAATAGTTATAACAACAGATAGAGTTACCGGATAACGATAAACAAACTTAAATTTAATCAAACGAATCAAATAAAAACGAAACCATTCCAATGAATGTACCGCCACTAATTTCGTCGCAACTAATATAGGTACATATCTATCATAAACAAAACATGCATATAATAACTTCAGCTGAAGCGTAAATAAAAATTAGGCAATGCGGCAGCATATAGACTAAAACAAAAGCATATGTGACCTAAACTACAATTTATTTCCAACAATAATAATCAAGTTCTAAGTGTATTCGTAGACACTTGTACCAAGGTCTTACACCAGAACCTGATTATACACAAAGCTACAGTCTACTCGTGTTCTAAACGTAATATCACGCCTGTAGTCCCCGGAGACGTAGGCAGAGAAGTGTAGTACACTCCCACGTTCACCTGTTACGTTTACGTACCTCCATGGAATATATTCGCATTATAAGTACAGATATTATGAAATCATGCTAACTAATTACGCAATCCTAGTAAAAAACATTAACTTACACTTACATTTTAGGTAGTTCTCCTCGAACCTGGCCCTCATCTGCTTATACGACTCAAGACATTTCTGATATTCGCTCTGTTTCCTCTGCACCTCCTCCGATAGCTAGAACAAAAAATGAAGTTTTTAGTCAGTGGGTACTGAGGTGTAAAAAAAAAATTTCATTAAGTTGTTCCTACAGTAGACAATTGTTATTGGCTGTTGCAAAAATTTTATTTGTCGACGCCATTTTGATATGACGGATGTGGCGGATATGACTAAACGCATGTACTTAAAATAAAATATATAAATTAATATTTAAACATTATTTACAAAAATAGTCAAAGACATTTGCTACCACACTATAAATCACAATACTTTTCATTGTTGCTTTCATTAGGAATTAACTAGAGTCCTGCAATCAACAATGAACTAAGTTAATCTAAAGAATCTTTGAAATTACTTAGTTATCATGACTTCATATGAAGGAAACTGTCGTACAATCATCGTAAATAGCCGAGTTACGAACATGTTCATTTATCCGGTCCGGTTTAGCAGAACTTCAAACACTAGGTAAGTATTCAAACTGATTATTCTTATAACCTTAACAATAGTGTCTTTGGACTAGTGTCTACTTTGTAGTTTGTACGTGCTACAAACATGTATTTATAACTGATTTAAAATTTTGTAATTTTCATAAAAGTATAGTCTATTTTAAATATAAATATTAATGTGTACTATTCATCTTTTTATAATATTGAGTTATAAGCTGTTTGCATAAAAGATAAAATAAAACTGGTGTCAATTTCACTATAACTAAATTATACATTAATGTACATATTTAAAAATAACTGTGAAGTTTCTTAATAAGCATAATCATTATGTAATACACTTGAATGTAAAAAATTAAATTAACAATTGTTATGAATCTAAATAAAAACTTGTGTAAGGAAGGATAATTAACACAAAAAATCGTGTTAACTTAAAAGGTTCACATTATTATATCTTGCACATATTTTTTATGCAAAAAATAATTTGCTGACATATATCTTATTAATCTTCTTGTAAATCCTTACACATTACCATTATGACGAAACTCCGATCAGAACACTAATATTAACCGTTGTTCTATCTTAATATAATCTACAACTAACCGTCTGCGCAACAAGCTGTAGGCTCAACATTCGTTCAGTTCAAATGATTTATAGTCTGTGGACAAGCGCGAACACAACTTTTATAAGTTGCGCCATTTGAAAGTGAACATGAATTTGAAGTGAACATGAATTCTCCCTACATTAATAATGGAAGTATACTGAAATATACCGTTTCTTAAGGTTTTTTCAAACTTGTGTAATGAGTAGTGTACTTTATTTAGCATATGAAACTTCTGCTGACCGAATATGTGACTATACTCTCTGCAATACAGTAGGTAACATGACAGAAGTTTTGTACGTTATTCAACGCCAAGAAGAACACGTGGGTAGGTACTGCCAAAGATATTTTTGATCACCTCTTATTTAAAAAGAAAATTATAGCGATTAATATTTGCAATCAAAACATTTAATGTATTATGAAACATAAGCGCCGTATGAATCACTATGTGAAGTATATTACAAATCATATTTTTGTAGCTCAGCCGGCACAAATTATACAACTGACAGAGAATTTTTTTTTATTTTCTTGTTGTCCTCTTCCAACAATTTTTAATTTTTCTTCCGCGTTTTTTAGACTTCTATAATAACACATTCGCGTTAATTTACTGTACGCCAAGGTTGGTTTGTAAAATATGCTATTTATGTACATTCGCATTTAATATCATTCCTTTGAATGTTAAATAGAATTAATGGTGAGATTGTACAGTTCATTATTTAATTACGCAAGAAATACCACATTCGAGTGGGCACCGGAAATGATTGGCATTGCATTCCCAGAGCCGGCGGCTCGGTAACAATCGATGACAAGAACCCATCCACACTTATAAAAAATACAGTTACCAATAGCAAGTACTCAGTAAAATAATATTTCCTTTGACTGTCACATAACTGTTAAGTGTCGTTTTCAATTTTTTTTTTCCTATCATTCATTTACTGAAAGTTCAAGCAAATGTTCGACATAATATCAAATTTTCAAACGAACAGTCCCTTAACATGTTTTAAATATATATATATCGATGACTTATCTGTAATCGGAAATTGAAGCTACCAGACTACCACCACCATCATAAACAAATGTATACATACAATAATAAGTACATAAATATAAGAAGGACACAAGGTCGGCGAGAATAGAAATATTTAACACTCGGTACTCATTGCCTACCCTGAGGTACGCCCCGAGGGACGAGGGCGTTCTTTAGGGAGGACAAAGGCCAGCAATAAATTGAAATATGCTGATAATAATGATGTACATATACGAATCTAAATAAATCAGCTCATAACAAAAATCTTCTCTATCATTAGTACTTACCCGATTATTAAATAATAAAAAATTAGTGAATCATCAACCTTAATAGCAGTTAACGACTTAATACCGATTTTGCCAAGTGTGATTCAAGTTTAGTAAATTAAAAACACATTAAGTTACAGTTTAACATGCCAAATGCTTAAAACAGCTCGCGTTAAGGCTCTGATTCATTTTTACACCACCTTTATTAATAGCGTTCGTGAATGTATGATTAAACATGGCATCTAGGACATACATACGTACACGACAAAAGCAAAATCTTTGTTCCTTTGCTCTTAATAATATAATTTGCAATACATACATATTGATATATTTTAGGTAGGTTAGGTTTGTATGAGATCATTCTCGAAAGTTCTAGACTAATAGCGTCAGTAATGTAACCGAGCAGGACAATTTATACACGAATGTAATTCTTGGAGGTTGTGTTAACAAAGAAATCGCTTTGTAATTTGAGACACATCGCCTACTAAACCAATAATAGGTATGCACTTCAGATACATCGAAAATGTAATTTACAAACTAGTATTAAAAGCGTCATTATCCATTCATAAGAAAAAAATCCAACTTCAAGTGTGAGGTGTGTATTTTGAAATGTGAAATTTGCCAAATTCTATTTGGCCAGCCAAGTTCCAAGAATTTATCGACCATCTTAAGTTGAGAGATCTGCGTCCGAAACTTGAGCGACGAATAAATTGTTCACGAAAATAACATACATACATACATATCTTCACGCCAGGTCCCTTGCGGGGCAGGCAGAGAGCACAGAGTGCCAAATATCTCTATTCTTACACACCTGTCGTGCACATTCATCACTCTCTTCATACATGCACGCCGGTTTCGGAGACTTCTAACATCCCCATCGCATAGAACCAAAGCAAGCAATAATTAAAACTTCATATATATTATGTACAAACCTGTCTAATGGTAATAGCACTAGTTTGGGTATTAACATTAACATTGAGAACAGGCGCACCGGGGTTTTGGACCCACGTGTCCAAAACGTTGCCAACGTCAATTCCGGGAAAAGCGGCAACGAAAGACGAATCTTCAGATGCAGCTCTCCTATATCCATTATAGACATCTTCTGGATATCCAACACCATAAGCACTGGAATAATAATTACATTTCAATTGTTATTGAATTTTAATTTCAATTTATTTTATTTATTTATTTTACCTTTGTACACGAAAGTTAATTGTACACTTGTTTCGCTGGGCTTGAGTGAATAGTTTTACATGTTTTATTGTGTAATTATTTCCATATTTCTTAAACATTTTTTAATTAGCATGTTATCAATAACTCGCTTAAATAGATCTTACCGCTTTGAGAATCATTAAAATAAAATAAAGAAAAAAATATTATCGATGAAATATTTTTTACAAAGAAACTACTCTAGACAAATATCCATCCTTACCGTTTAAAACACAAAGTCCATTTAAATCAATTGAACAATGTAGTGAAATTTTAACAATTATTTTTAATATCTATAATATTAATATGTAATTTATATATCTTTGTCAATACATGCAAAACTATATATTGTAACTGTGTGTGCTTATTGCACGTACTTACTACTTACGTGCTGCTAATAAAGATTACTTACTTACTACTGATACAGTTTACTTACTTTTCTTTCAAATAGTATCTGAGGCCGTTTCTGAAGGTAGTAAAGCCCATGAAGTTCTCCATCATTCGCAAAACTGAGGCTCCCTTAGCGTAGCTGGTAGGACTAAAGTGAGCGGAAATGGACGGATTGTTTGATACTCCAGTCCAATTCATCGGAGTGGCGGACGCAGAGGCATCCGAATTTAAACCGCTGTGGACGTAGTCTACCACAAATTGTTCATCCAGTTCCAGAGATGGGTCCGCCTTTAATGCAAAAGCAATTAAAAAATATAAATAATTCAATGTCAGTAACTAACGAAATAACATTTACATAACTACTTCTTTAAGACTTATTCCAATAATTTCTCTTATTACAATAAAGAGAACATAAATATTGAAGAAGTACTTAGTTTCCACTTATTAGAGACTTACATAATGAGCTCCGAAGTATTCATAAAAACTAGCATAAGACTCGTTGATCCACAGATTGCTCCACCAGAAGCAGGTAACCAGATTGCCGAACCATTTGTGAGCGAGCTCGTGTGCCATGATGGTTGCAATGAAAATCTTATTGATAAGGTTAGTATGTCTAGCGTCGTACAGGAGATATGCCTCTCTGAAAAGGTAATACTAGCAATTTTAGTTTATTATATTTCACAATGATATCAGTATTGGGCAGCATTGGCCGCGAAAGACTTGACTGGCCCGTTGGTGCAGTGGTTAGTGAACCTGACTGTTGTGCCGGGAGTCGTGGGTTCCACCCAGAATAAATATTTGTGTGATGAGCACAAGTATTTGTTCTGTGTCTGGGTGTGAAAAATAATTTAAAAAAAA
>DWDW01002648.1:0-10015 GCA_018245635.1 Mimoniades versicolor eupheme
GCAATAAAAAATCTGTATATAGGTAACTTCCTCCTAACTTGGAAACTTAAATTCCTCCCTTGCTAATAGGTAAAGACTACCAGATGCCGAATGTCCCCATGCTTACACAACTGATGTGCTTCTTTAACATGTATCATTCACATCAACAACGCGCGGCAACTTCTGACATTCATGAATTAATGAAATATAATATCCAACTCCTTATTAGGACTATCAAAGCTATGACGTCACCATTTTCAAGTATATTTCGTACGAAAAGCAGCTGAGTTGCAGTTTCTCAAGTCCTTCATACTTGGGTTTAAGTTAAAACCGAATTACAATAAATACAATATTATTACGTTTAATTGGACGCTTGTGGCCAGCAGTCGAGCCCGCAGCTGAGACAGGTCGATGATGATGAAGTTAAATAAATGCATTCCAATTCGATTATTCTTTGTTTCAGATTTCATTGCATGGATGTGTCTTTAGTACTATAATAACAGAGAAACAGAAAGCTTTAGACATGGAGTTGCAAATGAATTTCCATAGTGTTGACCTGTGTAGGTTTATTTACTCTGCTCTGCCTATCCCTTCGGTTAAATACACGAACGGTGTTATGTGTGTTAATTTTATAACTTAACACATACACTCGCCGTGTGCAAGTCTGTATCCATTACTGGCCGCGTACAGTAAGTGAAATGGAATTGACGAGCTAAGTGCTCACATAAGTTAACCCCGGCTCGGCGCAGTCGTTAGTTTCCATTAGCAAATCCAAACAAGGCTAAAACCACGAGTATGTTACATCTGAATGATATAAAGTCATTATGTTTATGTTTGCCTCGTTTGGGTAGCGGTTGCGAGCTTGACCGCTGAGTAAAAGGTCCTGGATTCGGTCCCCGGATCGTACAATAATGGTTTTTCTTATTTGAAATTCTCAGTAGTAGTTTGAAATTGCGCCCGGTGTATATCAATAGGTTCATCCCTTATTACACGCGGCGTAACTTACGAGTGGAATATTCCACTCCTCTGGCAACCCATTTAGGCAAATACAGACGTGCGTGACATTTCGTTGGTGATTGCAAGAGGTATTCTCGTTAGACGCCAAAGGAAATTTATTATCGTTAAAAAGCTTTTCGTTGCTTAACTTAACACTTCGTTTGCCATCTTCCACGACATCAAACGTACTAACAGTTGGTGAGTAATACTATGGACCTGTCTACAAATGTAAATAGTTATCCACAGCACATAGCGGCACTCATCATTGTGCACATACTCAGAACGAGTGCCACTCCTTTCTATACGAACGTACACAGACAGTGTTTTAATTATAAACTTGTAAAAGTCGAAATATAAACTAAGTAAACATTACCAATGCTACATTAACTTTATCTTTTCAACACATAATGAATCAAACGTCATTATTTTGTATCGTTCTGCTCTTGTGCTGTAAGTGCTGGGATTGTAATCCGCACTTAGCGGACTACATAATAACATAACAATGAAAATAATAAATCAAGAAGTTTAAATGAAACATGGACTAAAACATACTAACTAAAATGATGGAAAACATGGATATGCGAGACGGGTACGGATACATTACACGCTAATCACTCTTATTAGCCAATATATTAATCCAAGGTTTTCAACTATAGAAGGAGAGTTGAGGTGTAAATTCTTCTCTCATTTACCACGGCATTGAGGTTCAATAAAACGTTTTCGGTTTTTCCGAGCGGAGGCGCCATGGGTGGTCCGCAGCACGCCACTTAGCGTGTCACACAAAAAAAATCTACCGAAAAAATATGAAAATATCATACTCATAACAGGTAAAGGTGACTGTGGACATTCCGATGTTATATTGACTTAAGAATATTTGGTTATAATTATAACATTCATTAGCGGCGTGTCTATAAATATTATTAAGCATGTCTAACTATTAATTGCTGTTTAATTATATTATTGGTCTTTATCAGATTACGCTAATTTTGGACTGAATACCGTTACAATCAAAAATTAGTATACAAATATTATTTGCAAATAGAATCATTACACAATAATATTAGTGTGCTACCTAACGCGACCAACGAGGTATATTAATAATATAACAAACAAAAACGTACAGTAGGTAGGTACCGCGTTGATTCAATATCCACAATAATTTCCAAGAAAACAACACTTGTCAATTGTACCTACAATAGTTTTATTTGTAATCTTATCCACATTAGTCGATTAAAAGACCCGGTTTGTTTTCCTAGGTCAGGTACGGCTCCAGCGCACAGGTACGGCCGACACCGCCCGCGCCTCGAGAGCTTGTTTCCTTCGTCTTTTCACACGATAATGAAATAACATTTCGACTGAATCCAAGTAAAACGTGTCCGAGAGGCTGTGGCTAGTAATAAAAACACTGGCACGTTTATCAACGTATATTTATTCGAAAATACGATTTTACCATTACACACATACACAGACACAAATACATTACGCACACAAATTCAAGAAAGACATCTATTCTGCTAAATATTAACATAATATCTCGCATATATTTACAGGGGGTAGGCAGAAGAGTGTAGGATCCCCACGTGCTATGGAAAACGGGGTGAAGCTATTGCCATACACCGAGCACAAATTAATTTAAATACATAATTAATATTACAATTATACTACTATATATTAATTATAGGTACTGCCTATCCCGTGAGATATCTGGCGTAAAGATATACATATGTATGTATGTGTGTACAATTATACACGATGTTTTCCTTCACTATTACAAAAAGCTATATTGAATCTGAAAACGCACATTATTGTAAAAAGCGCGCGCCGGGATTTGAAACCAGGACTGTCGGTGTAGCAAACTGAATTCTTAACCACTATCCTATTGACGCCTACTCGTATTATTGCAATTACGGCCAGATACAAATCATGCAGTGTGGTATCCTATAGCCATCTATGACCGTTTACATCAATGGTCCCTTAAATTCACTTCAGGGCATATTCTCATGTCCTCCTGCCCACCCTCTCTTACTAAAAAGCGATGAATGTGCCTTACCGCGTGTGTGCACTTAAAAAAACAATTAAAGTTATGCCACGAATATGCGTACAAAGTGGGGTTACATGCGTCGCAGTGTGTGGGGACATTAAAAGTAATAGTTAAAAATAATTACCTAAGTAGACTATAATATGCTAAGATATTCATTCCTCATGTTCTCTACGATGTTAGGTAAAGCGTCTTATATACATATATCAATCAGTATTTGACCGGCGTGGCATCATGGCATAAAGGTTTCCCATTCGTAGATACCTGTGTACAACTGTGAACGGTAAAGTGTTGATAGTTCTATGGTTGTTCAATACTACAATTTAAATATGTAACTGACGTCATTAAATAATTACAATTTATTGTTATCATTATATCTTCATGCCAGTTACGATATGGAGTACGCAGAAAGCGCAGAGTGCAAAAATTTCTATCCTCACAACCTGACGAGTTTCTTCTACGTTTGTCGTTTCTTCGTATACTTATACTTAGCGAAATAAATAGAGCCATGTAAACCGAGCAGAAACATTCAATCCGCAGTCCGCAAACCGAACATACCCGGGCATAATCCTGTACAAGTGGTCGCCTCGGGGGATCCCTGGGAACCTGCTTAATATAGTGGGTTAAGTCGTTCCGTATGGGGTACTGTGGGAGTTCCAGATTCGATACTTAACAGTCGTAATTCTGAATTAATTTGGGGAAAGCGTGACCCCGCGGGCTGCTAATCTCCTGTGTTTTGTGGCTATGACTGCCTAATTGAAAATCATGTGCCGAGGGGAGATGTTGTTTTATGAGAATTTTATATTAACTCTGATAATGACCGTTTATAGATAGTAATGAACTGAACCATTTTTAGATATTAATTAAACGACTGCTGCGTTGGTCGTGATGGTTGCAAGCGCGACTGGCGATCGAGAGGTCCTGAATTCAAATATTGGGTCGGACATTATTGGATTTTTCTTAAATGTTCTAGTAGTTTCTCGGAGTCTGTGCTCGGTGTAAAGCAATAGGCTCACCACTTATTCCATAGTCGGACGTAATCTTAACTGGTGGAGTGTGTGAGCGTACTGCACTCCTCTGCTTACCTCTTCGGGGATCACAAAGGTGGTGTTATGATTTTTTATAGATATTAAAAAGTCTTGTACTTGATTAAATTATACACTGGATTTACTTACGTATGTGTTTCTGACCATCTAGTTATGGATCTGTCCGAGGTCTTAATAATGTCCGAGGTCTAAATAAGAAATTATCATTTTTCATAAGGATATTATAAATGGACATATTGATTATTTAATGATAGCTTGTATACACAATTGAGACGGCCGTGGCTTCAGTGGTTAGTGAACCTACATGCTGCGCTGGGGGTCATGGGTTTGATATCCGCCCGGGACAAATATTTGTGTGATGAGCACAAATATGCGTCGTGTCAAGCTGTAAAAAGTATTATTTATGTATACATAACACCTACATTCATCAACCATTCGGCCTTTAATAAAACGCCATATAAGTACATAATTTACTGTCAGATGGCCGTATGTGGAAATGCCCCAAAACATCTGTTAAACTATATTTGTAAACAAAGTCTTATTGAAACTGAATTAAAATAAATTGTATTCGATATAATATGATTTTTGTTTCATATCAACCAGGATGTTTAGAACAACTTACAACTTACAACTAGTCTTAAAACTGCACATATGAAACTGAAAACAATAAGTTTACATATACATACTTTCAATCTCTACAACGAACAGTGTTCAGCTCGTCCCACGAGCTGCAGCGCCTCGTTAAGCTGGAATAAACACATGAGCTATGCGGGGGTTGCATCTAATTAGACGGAGGGGTAAGATCTGTGCGGGGGCGGGCCTGGGTACACGGTAGCCGAGAGGCGTTAAGTGGCTCCCGCAGTAAAACCATCATAAACTCGTCTCGCTATGACTGGTACGGGCGAACGATCTAATGGAATACTACCTATATACGGGTTTTTTATTTTATTATGTTGTTGCTGTTAAATTTTCTAATTTAGATTTTCTAGTAATGGCTCGGAGTCTGGATATGTGCCCGGTGTATGACAATACGCTCACCACCTATTCCATAGTAGAACGTAAACGTAACTGGTGAAACGTGGGTGTGCACTGCACTTCAGGAGTATTATGTATTAAATGAATTCAAAGGCACAATTAGGGTGGTGACCAACAAGGCCAGCGACTGTACTGGACCACCCGAGCTAAGGAATTCTTAAACCACAAACTAGTTCAGCTTACCGACTACTGCTGCTTTATTAACACTATTTTAGAATTCGTTGAACTCTTAATATGTATATGTTCATGCTACAAACATAATTCTAACTGTATTTAAAATTTTAAGTATGAAGTCTACCGAGCCACAGTTGACCAGCCTGGCAGACTATGGTTCTCTGATCTAATATCTAGTATTAAAAACTTTTAAATAAAAATCAACAAAGGCTAAATCCTCAAAATACATATTTTAATGGACTGTCATGTTATTCTGTGCTGCTATAAATATATTTTTTTTTATGGAAAGGTAACACTGCCTTATTGAGTTTAAAGCAAAATTTAATGTATATTTTATACGTAACCCAAATATTTGCTAGAGTTTGTGTTTGCGCTCCGCTGTTTTCGGATTTACGCATTTCGGTTAACTAAATAAATGACAAATATTGAGGGTTCTTAAACTATATTGAGTTTATTCTGTTCTTTAAAAAATATATTTAATTTTCTAAATTTGGGATTGATAGCAAAGTGGTTTAAAATTCTGCTTCTCACTCTGGAATTCCTGGGTTCAGATCTTGACGCATACCTGTGGCATTTTTTAAAAATACATGCCTTTTAAAGATTTGATATCACTTTCTGCAGAGATAACGGAACATCGTATTGAAATCTGCGCATGTCAAAGTGCTAAATAATATTTTCTAAGGTGTGTGAAGTGCATCAACCCACATGTGCTGGCGTTACAGACTATGCCATTAATACATCTCATACTGAGACGACATCCGTAGTTAACAGTAGAACAATAAGAGAGCTTATGATGGTCATTAATTCCTTATAGTTAGTCAAATCACATGAAGTTTATACGAGTATGTAGAGCTAGGACGAATCACATTGTATGCTCCCTCGAAAACTTTGTAGGGTATAGTTGCTTATTATCTTGACAATACTAAATTTAATTAAATATTGTGCAAGATTACCTATTATTAAGTAAGTAAAATTCGCGGCAGTCAGGATGGATTATAATTTTTTTTCCCTATTATCGCCTTTTATTCTATTCTATCGTTTTATCATATTATACAAAAATGTGTTTCAAATTTTAAATGCATTTTAATCTCTACATGTTACATACAACACAAGCAAGCAAAGTATAATTCTGTCAGGAATTCCATTCAAAGTTATCAGTCGCTACAACGTCATTGGATAGCACGCGTATTGGAGGAACGGATACACAGGGAACCTTTTAAGAAACAGTAAATGTTTCTAAAGTACATTGGTACCAGATACTAGACTGCTTCGTTGGTCATATAGTTGCAAACGCGACTCTGGATCTCTGAACCTCTGGATGCTGATCCAGAGGTCTCTGACTGTGAGATGTTTGACAATAATCTCATCCCCTATTCTATAGCGGGACGTAAGAGTTACTAGTGAGCCGCAGGAGTGTGTTACACTCCTCTGCCTACGTCTTCGAGGATTACAGGAGTGATTTTATGTTTATTAAAGATTGGTACCAGAACACAACTTCATCTCGTAACTGAATGGTAAGTTCTAAATTTCTATCTTAGTGTTGTCGACACTGGCGCTTCAGTAACAGTAGTACCTATTCGTTAGAAACTAAATCGACTACTTCACTATGTCTATAAAAAATGACATTTACGACCATGTAGTTAACTACCTTTATCTGTGTAGGTGTAGACACACCTCAAGGATCGTGTATTAATCTACAATCTGCGCGTGGAATGAAGAACTCGCCTCAGCGAGAAGGGTCGTGGCCAAGAAAAAGCATCCCAATAAATGTTTGGCTTGGCAATTAAACGGGTGCAAAGCAAACAGTGCGTGGGTGGTCGGGCGCTGCCCTCAACACAATTTGTTAAAAGTCCCATGCCTACGTTATACAACCGCCATGATTATTTTTATGCATCTCATAATTAGTGGGACGCGCGGGGTTTTGTTGTTCGATTTTGAGTGTCTTCGCTAAAAGGGGTGTGATATTTGGAACGAACGATTCTACGACATTGAGCTTCTTTTCAAATTACTGTAAAAAAAGTTACATACGCGTCTTACATACGCGCATAAACCAATTCTGAATGTTGGGACTATTTATTAATTATATAAGATTTGCAATTTAATTAATTAAATCCATAATATATCGTGTTTGAATTACTAAATCGCAATTTGAAAAGAAATAATTATTTATAATAAAAATCAAACAAGGAACGCGTGACCGGCGCCGCGCCCACTTCAGACGTCACGGTGACTGGTTCCCGAACGAAACACGCATTCGGGTTGCCAGTGCAATAATATTACAGAAACTATGTGCAAATAATTGCAGCCACACCGCGAATCGTTATGGCCATCGAGTTAAGATTTTGATTTGAACACACAAACATCTGAATATACTGTGGTAATTCTTATTGTCCCAGTAACAATGAGAACGTGAAGTAAAATAACCTCGAGGGTAGCGTACGTAACTGATCCGATTTGTTTATGTTGAGGAGTTGGAAAACACAGGCGCATCGCGGTGAAAGTTGAAGAGGCTACACATTGGCATAATTAGTTTCCCATGGAAAGCTACATAACGATCGAATATCTAGTACTTAGTTAATTAATTGAAAATATGAATCGATTTGGTTTTGATGCCTTATTGCAATACGTTTACATAGCTAACCGCTACAGCTAGACCAGCTTATATTTATTCATACTCTTGCAGAGTGCAGACGATCCGTGATGTTAAGTACAGCTGTATGCGTTCGTTCGGTGCTTAGATGGGTGACTTTTAGTGGCAACTGTTCAGATTTCCGTGCTTCAGGGAATATGTTAAGAAGTCAAGTTCAAGGTGTGATCATTACGAGTATTTAATTGTTAAACATCTTCATATATACACATGTCTTTCCTAAGTTAACTAGTGAAAAAATGTACGTTTAACAGTTAGGTATGTCATTATCTTAAGCACATCCGAAACTGTAAAAGTAGTTTAACACCTGGTATTTTGCATTACGGCGTCATTAAGCACATTATAGTTTCATCCCTTTATTGCCACCCTTGCACGCGTTACCTGGATACCCTCTACCCTGCATTGCTCCCACACAACCCTAACACATTAAAATAATGCTTGTGAAAATATAATTATAATTACATGCGCGCGTTAGAATTTCCGCTTAGTGATGGTACACTTTTTACAATTGCGAGGGAACACTGATAGCTGTCAGTTTGACAGCCGCTTTTTAGTGTTGCCAGTATTAATATGTAATTTGTCGGGATGGGTCTCGTGATAAGCACGTCTGAGGGGGTGTTTGATTGATTAAATAAGCGTGCGCCGCCAGATAGGAAGTGGTTAAATGCATTTAAATAATAATAGTGGTCTTGTGATAACGCTTTAGCTTGCAACTAATGTTTTTAAGGGTTTTATTGATGATATGAGTAAACTAAATATCATTGAGTAAAATTGTAACTGAGTAGGTATAGTATAATATAGCAACAAGCTAGAACGCACCTCAAACTGTGTTAATTGTTCAGTAAATTCGTAAACGACTTCAACGTTAATGTTCTATTGGAAATCAGTTGAATATTTAATAACAGATTCGTGTATTGTGCCTGCATGCTTCATTTACTTTGCCTTCAAATCGTATCTGCCTTGATTTAGTACTTGCCATGGTGGGGATAACGTAGAAGTGTCTACTGTTTTCATTTGATCAGCTACACTACTAATGTGAAACGAAGCTTTTTACTTCTTAGATCTTGATTGATTAGATTTTGTCGCTATGTGCAAAATACATATTATTGGATTGTAACAATAATTCTGCCATACGAGTAACAACCCACTTACATGCAGGTTACTAAAAGCTTTAATCACACTAATGTATTATTTACCCTAGGTCCCTTACGGAGTAGACAGAGATCAAACGCATCAAACACCAAATATCCTTATGTTACTCGTATCTACAGTAAAAATATGATTAACATTTAAATCAGGTCTAAATTGATTAACGCATTCAATTATGAGCTACAATTTGCTGATAGTATCGCAAATGTATGTAGAGTTTGATGTACAACTATAACTGATGTAGAGACGTCGCCCCATGCTCTCGACAGCAGGTGGGGCTTAATCAAATTATACAAATTGCAACATACAATATTCATCGCTGTAGGGACGCGGGTCGCGGTGCGTTCGAACGCTTGTGAGGTTATACTCACTTACAGTGCAATAAGTGTAACATTCAATTTATTGACGCAAAGGACATATCGATGTTTTCTTGTTTAAGTGTTTTAGTTCTATTGCAACATTGTTCTCGTTTGCTATAAAAATATCTACTTTATAGTGCTTTTTTATACTAAAATATGTATAAGTTTATGTTTACAAGTATTTCGTCACATACCTATGCATTGTGTGACCATTAAAAGTTAAACAACGACACTTCTGTCTTCTACAGATTCTACCACTCAGTAGTGTCCTCTGTAATGTCTATGGAGTATAAGTGTATTAGATAAATACTTGGATACATAGATTGTTATAAATAAAATGATTTAAAAATACATTATTAAACTGCCTCGTTGGTCGTGTTGGTGGCAAGTGCGACTGACGAACGGGAGGTCTTGGGTTCGATTCCCGGGTCGGGCACTACTAAATTTTCTAATTTAGATTAGAAACGTGCCCGATGTATGGTAATAGGCTCACTTCCTATTCCATAGTGGGACGTAAAAAGTAACTGGTGAAACGTGGGAGTGTTCTACATTCCTCTGCCTACCTCTTCGGAGATTACAGGCGTGATGTTAC